>JACXGK010000729.1:11284-92364 GCA_016801125.1 Novumbra hubbsi
AAAGCAGTGAGCTGCCCTACGCACCTCTGTCTGCTATGGGGATGGAAAGCAGTGAGCTGCCCTACGCACCTCTGTCTGCTATGGGGATGGAAAGCAGTGAGCTGCCCTACGCACCTCTGTCTGCTATGGGGATGGAAAGCAGTGAGCTGCCCTACGCACCTCTGTCTGCTATGGGGATGGAAACTTAAGCAAAACCTTCTAGGGTGAGGCAATGCCTCAAAATGAGTGCGCTTTTTCCACCTAGTGTTTTCCAAAAAAGTAGTTTGAAATACTAGCGATCCCAAGATGCACTATGGTTCCTTGTTCATGTCAGGTGAAATGTTGCCAAGTTGCTTTTTTTATTAGAAGTATGCACATTGAGCATATTATAAATGATATGTAACAACATGCTGCATATTGAAAGTACTTATCGGTACTTATGGTACCGACAAAGCTGAGCAGATTCCCAAATAACACACTTATTCCCTATTAAGTGCAGTCATTTTTGTCCAGAAGTCTTACGTAGTCAATTGATGCTGTAAGATTTTTTGAACATAGATTTTCACAGGTGTCATTGTTAGGATAAAAAAGATTATTTTAAGTTATCTAGGCATATTCTACTCACTATCTGTCATTACATTGTCTGGGAATCATTTCCTCACTATCTGTCATGTAGTTGTCCGGGAATCATTTCCTGTGGTCCAGGACAAACAAAACTCAGTTTTGCTACTTGCATTCGATCTAGGAGCTAATGTAAAGAGTTCTCTGTAAATCCTTCTCTAAATCCGACCTGCTCTCTGGCCCAGTGGGTGGTCAATAGCCTGAACATCCTCTGGTGCCTCCTTCTAGTCAACTGTAGCATGCAGCTGTGTGGATAACTGCAGAATATCCTCCTTTCTCCTCATCACTTTCCCAGCCTTCCACTCTAGATATCAATATTGGGCAACTAATGAAAACAGGAAAGGGGAAGTGGGCGTGAGAGGGGGAAGAGGAGAGATCGGAGTGAGAGGGGGGAGTGGGAGGTGTTAGAGGGGAGGGAGAGGGGAGGGAGAGGGGTTAGCGTAGAGGGGAGGGGGAGTGGGAGGAGATGGTTCAGGCAATACCAGACACAAGACTGAACATACATCACAAATACAGGGGAAAAACAAGGGTCATCGATTAAACATTTTTTTGACTTCAAAGGAAGGAGAAAGGGCTCTTAGAGTTGCCGTCTGGAATGAATTCCAAGATGGCTGAGCTGGCTGAGTAAAACACAGTCTTCGGGAACTGACAGAATTAAGTAGGTTTGAGGCCGAAATCTGTGTTATTTTCTGACCTTATTAAAAAGAATAGAGATGAAGTGGCAGCTTTCCAAACTGGCCTTCATCAAAATAAATCAGCGTCTAAGCTGACACCGTCAGCGAAGACTAGCCAACAGCACAATGGAGGTCACAGTCATGTGTTTGAAGCTTTTGGAGGGTGATAAACCATAAAACTCCATTTAACAAGGAATCAAATTATCCTTGTGCGGATAATAAAAACCCATTCACAGCCTAACATCCTTTAATGGGTTCTCAATATGATTAGTAAAGGTCAAATTGTTATCCACCCAAACGTCCAGATATTACATGGTCTAATGTGCTCTAGGAAATGGTCTTTAAAGGGGGCAGATGTTTAGGTGTGATAGTACCATGCGTGTGGTGCTAAATGCTCAATGAATAAAAAACTACAAGGCACCTGAAATTAAATCTTCAGGCACACCTGAGCATAGCTACACCCATCTGTTTTAACACAATGGCTTCCGTTTGATATGGAGCTAACCATCACCAATTACCACCAGTCATTCCACACGTTAGTTTTGTATTCAGTGCACCGTGGTCCACAGAACAGAAGGCCGAGTTGATGGAAACAGGTAAGCAGAGCAGTGGCCCAGATAAAAACTTTCAATCTCACTGTTTTTGTGGCTCAACGCATTGGGTACTCCTCAACATTTTCTTTCGAGTGTTTGTTTACTGGGAATTTCGGATACGTTTGCCCAAACAGACAATTTAGAATTGATGTTCAGTAGCTTGGAAACCCCTCCTTTCCGCTGCACACAGAGGGTTGTTATGGCCCAAACACACTTACGGGTGGTAGCCTCCGACCTGCCTGGTCAAGACTTATCTGTCCTTCCACCCCATGGTGGAACCGGCATCCCCCTCAGGCTAGGATAAGAGAATCTCATGTGAAATCCTTCCCTGTCACAGAGTATCTAATAAAATACCCATAGCCACCCCATCTGTCTGTGCCCTCGTGAACTAACACTTGTAATTGAAATTCTTTGTATTTTCTACCCAGCGCTTACTTTTGCCGATAACTGACGACTGCGTTGTGTGTTCGTAGTTCCCCCCAGCTACTTAAAGTGCAAGCATTTGCTGGTCGTGGCTCTCAATTAAGTGTCTGCTGAATGGCTGAACCGCGAAGAGTCCTCCCTGTCCTTAATTGGGAATTGTTAGTTAGGGGCTTGCTTGTTGCCCACCTCCTGGAATGCTTCCGGATAAACAAAAGGCAAATCCAAAGTCCAGGATTAATTCCGCTCCATCCCCCACTGTATCAACAAGATTGTGTAAAAAAACACTGGACATCAAACGGTTAGCTTCCATGACGATACCTGCGGATGGTTTAGACATGCCTTACGCAGCTACAAGCATGGTGATCACATTTTGTAGTTGGTTTTGTCATTTTGTAGTTGATCAGTTCAAGGTGTCACCGATCTCTGATACATTGTTCAAGGCCTATCACCCACTCCTTACGCACATAGACAGTCAATGGTTATTTTCTACCTAAACAGATGGTAATTCTAGGCAGAACTTACACAAAAAGTGCAAGTAAGTTTTATTATGGAACGCAGCATCATCCATAGCAACGGGGGTCTTATCTTAAGACTTATCTTAAGACTTGTCGCCGTAACAGGCTGGGAAACGCACCCCATTCACCCAATCCCTTAAACGCTCCCATCACAGCAGATTCACATCCCCTGAATACTAATACATCCAATATTTATGTTTAAATGAAGGGATAGTTTAAGAGGAAACAAGAATTCTAGATATCCTTCTCTCTATGTCTACACTGAAATGGTTAATTTCCTCCTTTTCACCAACATACTCATCTGTCAGCTAGTGAACTTAGTTCCATTTCCAAAAGTTGACACCAGAGGAAAGTTTGAATGGAACCTCTTGGATATCGTTGGCAGTTTCAGGTTTGTGCTGTGTAAGGAAAAACACACACACGAGTGACATCCTGATTATCTTGTAGCAAAATAGTGTCTGCAAGCCAAACTGCACATAACTAGATTATAAAGTACAATGCATAGGTTCTGCCTTGCAGATGCATCATGTAGATGGTTTCATATGATAAAATAAATGGTGAGGATTGGAGCCGAAGGACACAATGTGAATGACTCATCTGCCCCCAGTCCATAAGCATTACGACAGAAGGAACACAGCCAGGCTGATGTAAAGATTTCCCTTCAGGGTAAAGATCGCTATGAGATTACGCTGGAGCTCCGTGGAACAACTGGAACGCCAAACAGGTTAAAAAAAGAGTTTCAACCAGCTCCTTTAGAGTAAGATCACATACTGAGGTGGACATTTTAGATATAAGAGCTTTGAAAAGTGCAGTGCTTGGGGAATGGAGGCAACATTAGTCCAATAAATCAGTAGAGGAAGGCAGTTAAGAACTGCCAGAAATATCTCTGGTTTGCGTTCCAAATGGCGTCCTGATCCCTACCCCCGGTGTATTTCTTTGGAAGCAACGCATCACGCCGTGCACGGAATAGGGTGCCATTTGAGACGATGGAGATTGAGAAGCAGACAGAGGAAAGGCACATCAGACACATCACAGTCGGGTCACTGGAGACTGATGGGGATTTCCGTGTTCCATGATCCAACGCGCCCAACGCATAGGTCACACCTCCTGGCCATAATAGGGAACGAGAAAATACTTCTTCCAGCTAAAGAAAATCTTAATTATGCATTTCCAAAAGACGCATGTTTTTTCACCAAAACCCCCCCCTATCGATTGTGCCCATAACAAAAACGGTAAAATCTCACACCGTACAATAACGGTGACTTTAATGCACACGCCCTTTCAGAAGAGACCCAACTGAAAAGCTGCGTGGATGAGGATGTCGTCTTCTGCAAACGAATGAGCCTGAAAGGCTGAGCGTTCCTCCCTAACCCAACCACAACGGCCAGCGTGACGGTCTGGCACTCGAGGAACCAGTCCAGGGAGCGGTTTGGCCGGAGAGAAACCAGATAAACAAAGGGTTGTTGCCTCGGAATTCATCTGGCTCTCTGGGCGCCAGTCACCTCAGCACGCTAGCTAGCTGAAAGCACGGAATGAATTCCCTGCATGTCTCCCGTCCTTCACTTCACGCTCTCTCTATTTCGTTAATGGTGTTTTCTTGACTTTCTCCCTCTTCGTCTCTTTCCATTGTCCCACAGCAGCGCTTGAGAACGGCTGCCCCAGCTCAGAGTTGGAAGCCCAGACTTGGCATGATAAACCTATGTTGGGTTTCCTTCAGAGACACATGGAAGGTATAGGATGCTAGCCTAATATGTACAGTTCATACTTGGTACTTCTTTGGTCCATCCTTTCCTTTCAACTGCCTGTATTTTGCAAACTGATTCATCTTAAAACAACGGGAGCAGCGAAAACGTAACAAAACTATTACTTGTTTAAGGCTGGCTGTGTTTTTACCCAGAAACCCTATAGTTTCCTGTTTTTTTGTTCTGGTCCTGTGGCATTGCTCAATGTTGGTCAACAAAGACGGTGTTGCATTGCTACCTACTAGGATAGCCCAGCCTATCTATTTCTGGCAAACTAGTCTCAGTCATTAATCACACCCATTAAAGAAAACATTTAAGCCAGCTTCCACATGTTGCATTAACAACCCGTACACATAAACACCTCCTCGGGCCACCAGATCTGCATTTAATATTAGGACTGTGTGTTGTCATGTGTCCACACTGGGAAAACAACAAATACGGTTTCTATCGAAAATGTCTGTTTGTTGAGACTGCAGCAGAGGCCTCGTCGATCCTGTGAAGGGGAAGATTTACAAAATAATTTGCAAGGCCAAGAGTTAGACGTCAGTGAGATTAAGGCCAGATTGGGACACCTTTGCAGAATCTTCATCCTTATTGATCAAACACTATAGTCTGGTTTGGCCATCTCTAAATCTGAAAGATTTTACAGAACCCTTTTTTATATCACCAGGTACTACAGATACCTAGAGGCACCTCTACATGGCACATCCTGGCTGTGAGCCTGAGGCACAAAGATGGCCAGGGGCCCCCAGCCGGTACGTGACAGTTAGACCCCAAACATGTACTACACTATCAACAATGTTACGACTAAAACATCCTTCCCTTCGGATGCATTCAATCCAGATCAGAAAAAGTGACGCATTTCCTCACTAACTACATTAATTTATACATTTGTACAAAACATAAACAAATTCATGAGACCAGCGCCAAAGCCGGATTATTAAATAGAAAGTGTGACTTTGTGGTGGGGATATTGAGCAATATGGAGACTGTAGATTATTTTTAGAAATACCAAATAGAACAGTTATGATTTCTGCAGGATGTGTAGTCAGTTGAAACGTACGGCTTTTGAGAGTCAGAACAATGGATGTAAAAGAGAAAATACATTCTCCAATGAAGACATTGAAAAGAAAATGGCTTCCACGTGACTGGGTGTGAGAGATAGAGAGGAGATCTGGCGAGAAAGACACTGATTCTGCAGAGAAACCTTTTAGTAATGTGAACTAACAACCCTTTCAGTGAAGCGCAATAGCAACTTTTTTTTGTGAATTGTGATCTCATCTCATTCTACTGTATTCGCTCTGACCACTGACAGATCAACGCACATCTGAAAAACAAGAAAAAAGTGTGTCCTATTACAGACTTTCTTTCAATAGCTTTCAAAATTGTCATTATTTTATGTAAGTGACTTGAACTGGGACTGTATGTGAAAAGTAAAAAAAGATCAAGTTAAAATTCTCTTTCCAGACATTCTGCATGCCTGAAGCTACTATAATTCCTTTCCGGGATCAATCTCACTATTATGTCTTTACTGAAAGGAAAAACACATGCATTTCATGATTTAATCATGAACAGTCAATGGGTTCACAAAAAGTGAATCTCACCAGGAGCTACTTTGGTATAGAAGCCAGTCCTTATCTTAATGTGTTATCAGTTAGTAAAGCAGGTGCTGCTCAATCTAGTCCACTGCACACTTCTGATCCGTTTCTCCTCTTTCTATCGTCATCTCTTCATCTTTTACTCTGCCCTTTTAGCTTGTGGTTAAATCCATTTGAACATGAGAGATAACCGTGGCTCAAAGTTGACCTTCTCTACATACCTCTCCATACTGTTAGTCTCCGTCACTGAGGAAAAAGACAGTTGAGTTGTATATTCAGAGGGAAGTTCAGGCCCTCTGAACCAAAATGTTTCTAACTCTTTCGGGCATTATAGCACCGTCTTTTAGAGTAGCCTGCCAATCTAATCAAAACGTAAAAAGGTTCAATATAAGGACATTTTATGGACACATTTTATTATGTGTTTTTTTTATTTAATAGTTTTAGTTTCGATATGGGGTGGGCCTCAGACTGTATTTACATTTTTAAAAATTAAGTCGTAATTTAATTTGAAGTATTTCTATATTTTCCCTGGCAACATTATTTACTATTTTGGTTTCATTGTTTTATTCCTTAAATACATACATGAAATATTTCGTTAGGAAACATTGGGCTGTAACTCTATTGTTAGATGAAGTGTGGGAACAGATTGGGAAATGGTAACGACTTAAGGAAGGAACAAGCACTAGATCTGGGTGTCCTCGCTGATCATGCAGTCTTTCTGTCATGTAAGCATTGTCGTGGGGACCAATCACACATTGTCGTGGGGACCAATCACACGTGTTCTGCCTTGGAGGCTGATCTGCCCCGAGAACAAGACTAATTGCCCCAGAATACTGCCCCCCCGCTCGCTCTCATCTCACACACATTATCGCTCTCCAGCTCTCACTCGATTTTATTCTGTTTCTCACACTCTCTCTTTACGTCTCTCTTTCTGTTTTTCTTTCCATCTTACTCTTATTAAATAACTAAAAATAACTTAAATAACTAGAGCAAGGCATTATCTGTTCCACACCAAATCTCTCTCTCATTCCTTCCCTCCAACCTCCTCTCTATCTCCTTTCCTCTCTCCCCCTCCCTCTCTCTTTCTCCCGCTCTTCCTTTCTCCCTCCCTTTCTCTCTACTTGATAGAATTACCAAAACTGGCTTGGAAGCAACCATATAAAGAGCAGGAAGGGAAAAAACTGCAATGGTCTAAATGACCCCTCTTATACCAAATCTCTAAATGCGTTCTGGGCTAATACCTTTCACGGACTGAGGCTAATTTCCCATGTCTGTTTAATGCGAGATACTCTGCACAGAGATTTACCTGAGCTGTTTGGCACATTTCATAATGCTGTGTGCTCCAATATGTTCTGTGAAATTGTTACATTTAGTCATTAGCCTTAGTGATGCTATTAATTTTGTTTAGACTAAAAGCATTTTTGTTTATGACGACATATATATATATATAAAATAAAATCAAAATTGTGAAGATGTCTTTAACATACTATTACTTAAGATTTCAAGGAAATTACCTATACATTTTCTTGAGATCCAGTGATTGTGCTGGACACACCATTACCAACAGAATACCAGCCGACCAGTTACCACCTTGCAAAGTTGGTGCTGTACTTTGGGTTATTGTTCTGTTGTCTGAGGAAATTGTCTACAATCAAGCAGTTTACTGGGTATGGCATGGCATTGCAAAATTAAGTGATAGCATTCCTTCTTCAAGATCCCCTTTACCCTGTACAAATCTCCCACTTCACCACCAAAGCGCCACAGACCATCACATTACCTCCCCCATGCTTGACAAATTGTATCAAGCACTCCTCCAGCATCTTCTCATCTGGTCTACGTCTCACAAATGTTCTTCTTGGTGATCTGAAAATCTTAGACCTAGGTGCGTCGGTCCATAACCCTTTTTTTCCAATTTCCAGTGTTTGTGTTGTTTTGACCATGCTTTCTTTTCATTGGCTAGTCTGAGATATGTCTTTTTCTTTGCAACTCTGCCTAGAAAGCCAGCCTCCAACAGTGGCCACTGTTGACATTGAGACAGGTGTTTGGCGGGTACTATTTAATTAAGCTGCCAGTTGAGGCTCCATGAGGTGTCTGTTTCTCAAACTAGACACTCTATTATATGTTTTCTCTTGCTTAGTTGTGAACTGGGGCCTCCCACTCTTCATAAAATTCAAGTTAGAGCCAGTATGCGCTTTTCTGTGATAGGAGCAGTACACAGCATTTTACAAGATCTAGTTTTTTGGGGGGCGATTTCTTGCATGGAACAGCCTTCATTTCTTACACATATGCTGATGACTTTCAGAAATACAAGCACAGCGTGTTTCAAGATATCCGGGTGAATTAAAACATGTGTTGACCTTTAATGTTATCTATAAACTAATCAAGAAAATAAGCCTCTAGATTGAACCCAGAACCCTGTCCGTCATGGTATAGGTGGCTCATATATTATTTTCTATATATGATAATCTCTGGATCATAAACCATGAGCTTAGTTCAAATTCAGGTCTTGGAAAACTCGCTCACATTCCTTGTGTGTGCTTTCAATTATCACCCAAAGAAAATAGGTTTTCCTAGAATAATTTTTGTACCTTCCCTCCCTTTTCATCTTGTGCTGTTCAAATATTAATCCTTCTCATCTCCATTACTCATCATCTCAAGAAATGTAGCTCTTTTTCATGAAAGGTTCTATCTCAGTAGAACTTTAAGTCGGAATACCGTCTGAAAGCAAATGGTATTGGCAGTTTCAGTGCATTTCATGTATTATATACACAACAATATTATGATATCCATAAATCCAAAACTTGCATCCTTTTGTCTGGAAAAAAATACATCTGAATCAGCTTTATAGGTTCACCCATACAAGGAATTTGCTATCGTAAATTGGTGCATGACAGTAAACAAAGTACGTGGTGAAAAAACTGTGGGTAATTAAGTATGTTGTTAGAAACTCCAAAGGTCCAGGATGTTGAGAACGAAAGTAGTTTGAAAAAGGGAAGAGCAAGAAACAAGAGGGACTGTAGAGGAGTCATTTCGGAAAAGGCATAGTTGCTACAGGCCATTCATTTCATCCCAAGCCAAGTTGTCCTAATAAACTGTTTACAGAGAAGAAGCCTGCTCTGGTTCTGAGATGGGAGGCTCAAGACAGACCGTTATATTGCTCTGACATGCTTGTTTAATGGTAGCCGGGGGCCTGTTCGCCACGCACTGATTCTGGTAACGCTCAACAGATCCATTTATTGTTAGGTGGTGTTTAGGCCAAGTCTATGCATGTTAGAGCTGTAATGTAGAAATAAATAGCCCCACGTGATTCACAGTTTTGAAACAGCATTCATTTATAGAGAGTGTTTAGAAAAAGGAAAAGAAGAAAAAGAATACCTGTCACTTACGTCAAATGTTGTTGGGGGGAGGGCAAAAAATGCAATATTCAGTACTTTGTAGATGCATATTTGGCACTAATCACAGCTTTGCACACCAGGTTTTGATCAGTTTATCCCATTCTTTGCACTGTGTTCTTCAGGTTTCCCCAGAAATGTTCAATGGGATTCATGTCCAGGCTTTGGCAAGGACACTCACAGACTTCTCCTGACACCACTTTGATCGTTGTTCTGGTTTTGTGCTTCAGGTCGCTGACACGCTGAGTGATCATTCTCACAGTTCTTCACGCTGCCACGAGGCATGCCCACATCATGAAGCTCCCACCACCATGCTTGATTGAAGGGGTGGTATAAGCGATAAGCAGTACGTAGCGCTTGGCATTCAGGCTAATACTTTTATTGTGCTCTCATCACACCGGAGAATCTTATTCCTTCTGCTTTTAGAGTCCTTCAGACAGCAGTCCATTTGCCATTTTCTCAGGGACTGACATACGCTGTGATGTGTGGGACCTCATGTAGCCCGGTGTGTGTCTTTCTAAATAATTTCTAATCAATTTAATTTACCACAGGTGGACTCCAATCAAGTTCTCAAGACATCTTAAGGGTGATCAAAGGGCACGGGATGCATCTGAGCTCAATGAGGAGTGTCATGGTAAAGGGTCTAAAAACGTACCAAAGGCACTAAACATTCAAATTGTGATGTAGGAAATCACATCTGGTCAAAAGTAGTGCACTGTCAATGCAGTAAGTGTGCCAGTTGGGATGGATCCTTCAGTTTGGGACACACACAACAGTTCATCAATAAAATAAAACGTGGGGATGATTGTTCCCGGCGTAACGATAGACCCGATGACAGATTAGAAATATAAACTGCTCCATGCTCAAAGTACCGAAATGACAGTTAAGTATCTGTGGCCAAGCAAAGCACAATCAATCAGCAGTAGGAAAATCTAATCCCCCTGAGAGATTATCCTGACCAAGGGATTTAGCATATCAGATTCATGACTGCTTCACAATGGTTTACAAAAATATTATTGTTAAAAACCCTGAAAGTTATTTCCCACCTGAAAAGGCTACTGTGTAAGATTATGAAATACTTTTAGTTGGGCAAAACTTCAGAAACACGTTTGTTATGGCCATTTCAAACTTTCCACATACCCTCCCCAAACACGATTTTGCATGAAGGCATGAGGCACAGGGCATCAACATCCTAATGACAGAGACTGCAAACAATACGCAGACTGATTTCAACCCTGTTCACAATGCTAGTCAGACACACTGAAAAGGCATGAAATTGAAATTCGAGCATTTCTGCGTTCATGTCTCATGCCTCTGTAAAGAAATTCTAAAATCAATTGACAAATAAGATATTTACAATTCTTTTTGAGAGCACACCCACAGAATTCTTGAAATGTCAGTCGATACACAAATATATTCTGAATGTCTCTGCTCAACAAAAGATTGCAATGTGAGCAGATTGCCATAAGACAACAATGGCCACCTGAGAAATATTGCATGGATGAGCAGTATTCCGGCTGTCAACAGTGACACCATCAAACTGTGTGCTGAGAGAAATTAATTAGTTTTGGGCGTCTTTTGAAATCTCTTCCAGAAAGTCAATATCTCTTTGTTCACAGTCTGACGTGGGTTTGCTCAATTCATTTGCTCACCTCTCAATTCTGAAACGGAAATCTATAGACTAGTGTCTGCAGAGTCATAACCAAATCTGAAACAACAGAGGAAATCGCTGCTATTAAATGTCCTCTGAGCTTTTTTCAGGTGCATATTATAGGATATTTCTTCTCGTCTACTCTTCCTCTCTTCCCAGGGACTGCATCTTAAACACGGGGCAAGGCAAGACCCCTTCTCTCTGACTCAGTTAGGTAGAGAAAGATGAAGCCGGGAGACGTGTTGACTCAATGGGAGGAACAGTCTGGAAATGTCAGGAGAGGTGAAGGGTTGAGATCCCCCAACAACTCTAATCAGACAGATGAACGGAAGGAGGGACTTAGCATCAAATGCATCAAGCCTAATCCTGTCAGTCAAACCCAGACAGGGAAAAATAGCACATAACAAAACAAGCAACAAGAAACAAACAGCCAGTCTGGATGGCCTCCTGAAGTACCTGGTATGTGTTTGCTTGTGATGATTGACCACGAGCAGTTAGTAGACATACTATACATTAACTTACAACTGAAGTGCATGTCAGAGAAGACTAAACCAGGTATATATATGAAAGAACAAGTATGCATAATAAACTTGATAAGAAAAGAAAAGGACTTTCGAAAAGCAGACATCGAAATAGAAGTGGGCTGGGCTAGAATCTGGACACAAAGGAAACACAGAGGAGAGAAGACCAAGTAGAAAACTGGCACTAAATCATATTACCCAGAGGCCAAAACATCTGAGGGGTAAATGTGTTGTCCATTTTCTAATATTCAGTCCAAGAGCAAATGGAGTAGGTGTATTGGCTTGCTGATTCAGTGCTTGATCTACACTACGCTGTTTACTGATATACTAGACTGTGAAGAAAAAGGAGAGATAGAAAGAGAGATAAAGAGGAAGAGTGAGAGAGGAGTGGGAAAAGAGCAAGCCAAAGAGCGACCGAGAGACAGAAATAGCAAAAGAAAGAGCAACTTACAGAGAAACAGAGAACGAAGAGAATGGTACTTTCAAAGAAAGCTTGGGTTAGCTTCTATGCAGAATGCAAACATCATCTTTTGGTCTCGAAAAACTAGGCACTTCACTTAAATATGTGCAGGCATGTCCATAAAAGTAAAGACAGCTCAAATAATAGCTTGGCACTGAAATTGTGTTTCCACAGAGGCCTTAATTAACAATATTCCTGGCAGCTAAATCTACATGTTTGCTATTCCCACCAATATCCTGTTCAACTCTACTTGAAGGAGACGTTTCACCTGATCAACTCTACGTGAAGGAGACATGTCACCTGATCAACTCTATGTAGAGGAGACGTGTCACCTGATCAACTCTATGCGAAGGAGACGTGACACCTGATCAACTCTACTTGAAGGAGACGTTTCACCTGATCAACTCTACGTGAAGGAGACGTGTCATCTGATCCACTCTATGTGGAGGAGACGTGTCACCTGATCAACTCTACGTGAAGGAGACGTGTCACCTGATCAACTCTATGTAGAGGAGACGTGTCACCTAATCAACTCTATGTAGAGGAGACGTGTCGCGTGATCAACTCTACGTGAAGGAGATGTGTCGCCTGATCAACTCTATGTAGAGGAGACGTGTCACCTGATCAACTCTACGTGAAGGAGACGTGTCACCTGATCAACTCTATGTAGAGGAGACGTGTCACGTGATCAACTCTATGTGAAGGGTGCGTCTCACCTAATCAACTCTATCAAGAGGAGACATATCACGATATATGAAGCAAATGGTGGTCACACCAGATACTAGCTGGTTTTCAAAAGTATCTGTAACCAACAGGTGAAAATCTCTGTTCCTGGTCAAGTGGAATTGATTCAGATCAGGTCTGAGTTAATTAATTGACCATGTCTGTTATATGAACTGTACCTAAGCAACAAAATTGTTAAAATAGATGTATGTGGTGTTTATGATCTGTTCTGCGTAAAAGGGGCTTCGAGAAATACATTTAAATGGGTTTGATTAAATATGTCTGGATTGCACAATGTCTTATTCATATATACGAAGAAGCGGTCTCCGTTTCTCTTCAAACCTTTAGCTCGTTTTTGATTGGATACATTGGGGCACGGCGTATCAATCATAGAGTATAAAAGCGTGGTTGCAGCAGCAGCTGGGAAAGCAAATTGCCTCTGTGTAGGAGTTTCGGGAAAATGTCAGAGAAGTGTTTCTCCCGTTAAGACAGAACCACCGGGCTTGGCCCTTTGTCCATTCTGGTGAAATTGTTAAAGGGTTTTGAGATTTACCTATTCCATAAATTTTGCAACATTGCCAAAATGATCATTTCTATAAGTAAAGTCGCCGTGACACTGAAAGAATCATTAAAAAAACAGACGCCACTCGGACACTGGACTACATCCAAATCACAGCCTATATCGCCACTTCATGTTGCAGGCCCAAGCGCTCCGTCCCCATACTAATATTGTACATCAGCTCCACCTACTGATGCTGCTGGGCTCTTCTGAACAGCTCCAGCAGCCACTGCACTTGGCGTGGCCCGGTGAAGTTGCCCCTTTCTGGGGTTAGCATAGCAGGTTGGGTTAGCATAGCATAACACCTATAGTTAGGGGACCGTTAGTTAGTTACAGACATACTTACCATGTCATCGGATGTTTACTATGTCGCAGAGATAGTTACTATGTTACAGAATTTGTATTATGTTACGGAGATATTTATAGTGTTACCGGATCTTTATTATGTTACAGAGGTTTTAACCATGTTACAAATATTGATTGTGTTACAGAGACCTTAAGGACGTTGCAGCCACACATCAGTGAGGACAAGTATCAGTGTCTCAAGATGGCCTAATGAATAATTGTGCGTTTTACAAATGGGGGGAAAATTTGTCGATTAAAGAGGAAGACAAAGTGTAGAAAATCACTTCAACGTGAAGTTGCACAAAAACACATGGCACAAGAGACACAAGGACCATGTGTCCTCGGAACAACTAACCAGATTAAAACCCATTTCACTCCGTGCTACAGTCTGGGATTTGGAAAACAACAACAAGGCTCCTAAGTTGATTCCCGGATCCCGGACAGAAATCATAATTCCCCCAGCAAACAATTAGGGTCCATGACATGTCGCTGGTCTGTCAAATGACCCCTGTGGAACAACTGGAGCTGGGAAAGAGAGAGCAGCTTCCTGGGACCGAGACAGAGACTCGGAGTGGATGAATGAGTGAACAGACGGATGAATGAAACATGGAGCATTAGTGGGATTGATACAGAGGAACAACTAACTCAGCCTGTGCAAGGTGATGACCTGTGAAACAGACAGGCCTAGTTACATATGATCGTGTTATGTTTGACGAGCGTGTGTGTGCATGGGTGGAAGTGGTGGGGGGGCCGTGTGTGAGTGAGAGAGAGAGCGTGTCCTTCTATCTCTTCCCCTGTGTGTCTCTCCCTCGCTGTTTACGTGCGTGGCCTTTTCCCAGGGGGCACATCCCATGGACACAAGAGCGCAGAGGTTTAACTTCACCTCCAGCCTCCAGCTTCTCTGCTCCTCTCCATCCTGTAACTATATCCGCTGCTCCGCACGTCACTGGCCACGCCGCCGATGTGTTAATCATCCACCTCACAGGCTCAAGAGACAACCAGACACACGCAGCTGGGTTCCATGCGGCCCCAGGGTTCAGTGTGTGTGTGGTGTGTGTGTGTAAGAGAGAGTGAATGAGAGACAGCGAGTTGTTTCTGCCTAGCCCGGAAACTGCCCCACACACATGGGCTCTCCCCCCTCTCCAGCCCCTTCGCCAAACAGACATCAACGACCAGACATCCACGGACGCCAGCAGGCCACAACCTGTGCGTGGTCAGAGGCTGTGCACTACGATGAGATCAGGGGGACATGAACGTCTAGATGTGTGGACGTGATGTGTGTGTGTGTGTGTGTGGGTCGCCTCCGGACTGATGAGCTTGTTGGTGAACACACTCAAACAACCTTCCATTGTTGTATCACGGCGGTTCTAATTAGGTTCCGTCTCGGCACGGGAAATCCAAATGGAGAAGGTGTGTTAATAACCATGTCATGCAGCACTCGCTGATTGCTCTGTGGTTTAACGGCGGGGCACCATTTACTTCCTGCACGGCGTCCCCGTGTGTCAGTGAGACGTCAGCGGCCGCCGCAGTCTCGTCAGGCACCGTCCTCGCGAGTCCCTCACAGACTCGTCACGAGGGGCCCGGCAGCTGTCTGGGGGACAGCGTTTGACGATCAAATGACCACTTTGCATGTTAAATCGTGCGTGTATCTAAATGACAGCGGTCACTGGGTTGACTGTAGTATGTGGTTCTGTCCAAATCAACTGAGAGGAATTCAATCCATGCAGCGTTGCTGCAGAATCATTTAGAAAGGGGGGACTGAGAGCGATTGGGTGAGATAACAGAAGCGTGGCTGAGACAGCATACGTTTTGGGGGGAAATGATTGTATCCACATATAACACAATAGGCAAAGAAAAATTGTGAATATGTGTTAGAAACTGTAGTTTATTCAGGAGGGATTGGGGGCGGGTGGTGCAATGTATGTTTTTGCAAAGGACAGTTGTAAATTCACAAGAAGTCATTTGTAAAAGCATTTGATTCTGTTTTTTTAAATGGAATGAAGTCTGTCAATATTCCAGTATCAAGCAAATATGCCATACATTGAGCAATAAGTGTTAGGAGCTCACCCGAAACCAATCCGCCAATGCATGCCCAAAAATAAATCCATGGAACATTTCCCACTTTGCTTCTTTTGTGTTTATATTATCTAGCATTGCCTTGGTCTCATTCTAGACAAATATATCCCAGAATGATGAACAAACTTGATGGAATGCAAACGTCCCTACCATCTGCTCCACACACGCTGCGCAAAGGAAAAACAGGGTCTCCGTTGATGGAGTAAAATTGCAAATGTGACCATCATGAAAGACTGATGATTGGCAGGTAATTAAATAGATTTTAAGATTGTGACAGACAACTTAAACAGAAAATGAATTCAAATGTAATTAAATAAAAGGGTCTTAAATTAAATGTCTTACCTTGGTAAAAAGATTGAAAAGGTTGAAATTCCGTACGGGATCCGTACAGTATTTCAGTAGAGCCTGATGTGCAGCCTATGAAGACGGAATGCTTCTTTGGAAAAGACTTACATTCTCCGTGATGCTATTAAACTAAACGAAATGTCTGTTTGCCAGATTTTTACAAACGAAGGAGAAAGAATGTAAACTCGATGTAGTTAATAATAAAAATAATCAAATGCAACAACTACCTTTGTTTTAATCATTTCTGCTATATTGCCTACTTTTTCTTACTGGCGCGCGAATATTGCTTCACTGAAGATATATCCCCATCTTTAGCCGTTTACCCCGTGATAGTTCACCAACCGGTAATCCAGGTGCAACTGCCTCCCGTTCTGCATACAGTGCGTGTGGCCAGGCTGTTCCTAAGATTTTAACTGTCCGGTTCCTGCCCTCCGTTTAAGACATAGGCCTACGTTACAAAACGGCTATGCGCGAGCATCTCTGTGCGCCGTTTTCTTCTGACTGGCGCTCGTGGCACAATTGCCGGAGTCCTAAAAACGACATTCCACGCGCATGTTACGATATGTGGTGGAGGTCGGTGGCGGTCCCCGGACCGGGTGAGGTAATACAACTACAACCCAATGGAAATGAAGCTTACAATCTGCTGATTTATGTTGCGGTTCCACTCTTCCTCCTCAAACGATCTTGCGGGATAACCCAAACGAACATTTAATTAGCTCGTGATTCGTCGATAGAGTGATGCATGAACATTCCACTTAGTGCATTATATGATTGCATTTGCCGGTAATAAAAACTAATGATAAAAAAGGTTACATAACATTTAAACAGTGTCTGTCTAAAGTGTACGCTGTCTGCATAGGCGTAAGTATCTTTAAGTATTGAGTCTATGGCAAAAAGCATTTTGGATTGGCGGCACAAAACGACAATCTTCACAACCATCATCCGATCGGTCTTTTCTTCTTCGATATTACTTTCTCGCAACCATCATTATAATTGTCGACTTCCTCCGTCTTCTCATCATAATCACCATGATCAACTAAATTGCAATCACAGAACATCGTAGAAAATATGTTCCTTTTCTATACGTCATTAGCTGAAGTTAGGGTGTTTGTGTGACGTATATATCATACCGATTGTTCACCTTCTACACGAGCGCACGCAAAGACAGGGGGATATTGGGGTGTGAAGACGCATATTTATGACATTATTACACCGAAAGGTCTGATTGTCTTGTCAACTCTTGGACTCATCTCTAAGCAATACTTTCAACATCCTAAAAAAAAAGTAAACGGTTATCTTGAATGTTATTTATTTTTTCACCTTTGGAAAAAAAATCCTCGCCCTGTCCGTCTTTCTGCTGCGTGTGAGAAGAGTTTGTTCTTATCTCTGCAAGATCATTATATTAACCTTAACTGGTGCATATCAAATTTAAATCCTCACTGTTATGCTTACCGTGATAATCTTAATTCACACTGCATTGTTAATGCAGATGTTAATTTAAAGGTGGGAAGAAAGGATTTCCTGGCGTGCCTTCAAAATGCTAATGTGTTCTTGGGCATAGCTGCGTTGACAACTATATAGGGATTTCAGTTTAATTTCAGACACAGTCCTCTGGGCAAACAAACACCTGTTACCTGAGCGTACCTGTTTAGTTGGACATCCTTGCTGGGCTGGACATTGCCCCTTCATATTTTTCAGATGACCAATGCATTCATGTGAAATGTTGACTGTGGAATTGTTCATGAATGTAGATATCTGAGGCGGGTTAAAATGTTGTGGGTTCTACAAGGATTTACTTTATAGCACCCCTGCTAGCTGCTGCCTGAAACCGTCCATAGGATGACAATGGAACGAGCACCTTTGCAAAGCGCTTCTATTTTTCTATAAAATAGATGGAGCAAAGTACCAAGAAATTCTGGAAGAAAACCTAGCTAGGTTTTTCTTCCAGAATTTGTGTCTCATGTCCTCAAAAAGCCAAAGACATCAGACTTGTTCCAGTGTTTTAACATATATGACAGGGAGGCCGGTGTTTTAACATATATGACAGGGAGGCCGGTGTTTTCACATTTATGACAGGGAGGCCGGTGTTTTAGCATATATGACAGGGAGGCCGGTGTTTTAACATATATGACAGGGAGGCCGGTGTTTTAACATATATGACAGGGAGGCCGGTGTTTTCACATATATGACTGGGAGGCCGGTGTTTTCACATATATGACTGGGAGGCCGGTGTTTTCACATATATGACTGGGAGGCCGGTGTTTTAACAAGGCCGGTGCCCTTCACTAGGAAGAGAGAGATCTCCTACCATTGTTTGAGCCATTCATAGTGAAAATGGAGCCATTCAGGCACCTGTTTCGTGGGTAGATGCTAAATATCTGTCCGCGCAAGGCCAACTCTAGCTTGTTGAGGGCCCTAAGCCAAGATGTGATTTGGAGCCCCCCCCCCAAGCGGTCCCTAGCGGTTAGGGCCCCCTAGAAGTTGGGGGCCCTAAGCAACCGATATTTTCACTTGTGCTTGAGCCCTTTGAGGTAAAAATACCGACATGTGATGGTGGCAGCCTGATAATGTCAGAGGCGTCAAATGTCAAGATCCATAGAGAGGATCCCTCAGAAACCAACAGCATTTTGTGGTGTCGGATGTGGATAGTTCAATGGTCGCAATTCTGCATTATTGATGACAAGGTTTGTTTTGAAATTAATTCTGGAACGGTTGAGAAAGTCAGCAAATACAGATTCTCGTCTCTCAGACTCTGTTTGCAATCTTCAGATCGTCTGGTCTGCTCACAGAGCAGCCACAAGCCACAAATCACAGTCGTAAACAAAATGTACAGTGAACTACCTACCAGCAACCAGACCAGGCATCGGGGGGGGGGGGTAAAAGGGGGCATTTCCACTCCAGAATCTGTCCCCCTCCCCATTTTTGTTTCCCCATGACCACTGGAAATGGCAAATGAATTAGATATGCCCCCTCATTGTCTAGAAATGCCCTCTCAGTCACTTCATGCTGCAGGCTGGTCTGCCGGCAACCTTTCCACAGAACTAGATCAACAAAGTTCAGTCCCATCAACCGGAGGAGACCTTTCCAGCCAGAGTGCTGTGAGTAGCCTTCACCCTAAAACACCTCATTGTTGGAGTGGCAGTGCTTGACATTCGCTCCGGTCGGACACGGTACGTCTCTACTGCAGCAACGATGATGCCGGAAGTCTACAGCCTCCCTTGGTACCGGGCCAGAAAGTATTGATCATTCGCCTGTGCCTGGCTCCAGTACCAGAAAAAGCTCTTGTTTGATTTATGGAGGTAGTCCCAGAAGAAGGATAGTTCCACACAGCATCTGCACACGGAACACACCATACTTATTTAGGGGGTTCTTAGTTCAGCTCTCCGAGGGATAAGCGCTCAACAGTGTCCCTGTCCATAAATCTACAGCAATATGAAATATCGCTTTACTGAGACGTGCAAATTCAATTGTATCAATGTGTTTACCTGCCAAATCTTCTGAGGACCTCTGAAATGTATTATTTCATTTAAAGTCATTAACCTTCGAAGGCTGCAGCATCGAGTGCATAAAAGATGGCGCGAGCTCAGATTGAAATCTGTTTTCACTTTACTTGATGAATGTGTTGGAAAATACCTCACGTTAAAGCAGTGTGCGGCTGTGTGGACCGCGCTCGGGGCATTCGAGACAGTTTTCAACCAGGCCCACTTTGATTGAAAACTAAACCGGAGCATTTGATCTACTAGATCTCCGTTATGAGTCAAAAATAAAGATTCTACTCGGAAAGAGACACCCGTCTGCCTGTCACACAGAGCTCGTCTTCATTTTTCCCTGTTTTCTTACAGAAGTAACATAGGCACATTTTCAGAGAACACGTTGTCATTTGCAACAG
Source organism: Novumbra hubbsi (assembly GCA_016801125.1). Lineage (NCBI taxonomy): Eukaryota > Metazoa > Chordata > Actinopteri > Esociformes > Umbridae > Novumbra > Novumbra hubbsi. The sequence goes on from JACXGK010000729.1 coordinate 31,391, forward strand.
CAGCCCAGAAGGGTTAGTGCAGAGCGACAGACGTTTTACCATGTCATTGCCGGAAAATAATTCAGTTTAATCACCATTACAGTGACTGGACAGATGCTGTGAGCATTGCGCCATACGCGGCCTTTATCGGGGCACCTAATGTGGTGGGTTGGTGGACCATTTGATTTAGTTCAGGTTAACGATTTTCATTGGATGAGATTATACAATTCTGAATACATATATTAATCAAATGATTCATATTTTACCCATGAGCAGTTTGGATTAAATGTCCAGCCGGTAAAACACTTTCAATCTGTGGCATCATTCATTCAGAAACCTTCCAGTTCTGTATCACCAGAACCATCTTCTGCTTTTCCAGAGACTATGGTTAGTTTTGATGGTGACTGTTGCTGATGTGTCTAAAGGGTCCCTGGAGGAACAAAGGTGATACTGTTACATTTGTCTGTTACTGTTACATTTGTCTGTTACTGTTACATTTGTCTGTTACTGTTACATTTGTCTATCTCTTGATGGGGAATTCTAACCCTCTGGGATTGTTGTCACCATTTACAGTAAAGAGTTGAACGACGAGGCCATGGTAAGGGAAAGCTTATCAGCCACGTAGATGCTAGTAGGCCTTTGAAGGGTCCCACAGCAGAGCTATGCAGCCCGGTCAATCTGATACGTTGGAGTTTCACATACTCAAACAGGCAGAAGCTAATGTGTTGCCTGACTCAACAGAAAAGTGCTGAAGCTTGCTTTTAGAAGGGCTGTTCAGCTTTGGTCCTGAAGTGTCTTTCACCCTTTGTAAAAAAGAACTGATTCGAACCTGGGTCACCAGTTGAGTACAGTGAACGGGGCGGGCCCTTGGCATAAACAACATAAGCGGTGGCTTAGGGACCCCGTCCGCCCGGGAACCCAGACTGCTAGTGAGCGCCGGTCCACTAGGGGAAAGGGGCCCCCAAATACAATGTTGCTAAAGGCCCTGACAAAGAACTACTAGGTAGAAGCAAAAATCTGTTTCTGCCCTCCAGAGTGGAAAAGCCTTTACTCTAAGTAGACATTGTAACAACTTTTTTCTCTTGTCTCTATTTTAAACCATAAACTTAACCTTAAACCCCTACTTAACACTTAATCAAGAGTCTCTTCCATTATAATCCCACAAAGGATGATGAAACCTGAGGAAAGTGTGATGCCATGTTTCGCTTAGGAATCTGCCAGGCTCCCCGAGTAGCCTGCCAGTGGACGTTTGGTTTAAGGTGCATCATATTCTGTCTGTAGTTTACTGCCCACCCAACACGGGCCGCGGTGTAGTAACCTCCCCCTGCTGGCAGGTAGGAGTATCGCTGCTCCGGGGGTCGACATGCATGGAGCAGATGCCTCGTTGGTTCCAGGGAAAACCGGTGTCCTGTGGGGATCCAGGCGTGCATGTCGACCCCTGACCCCTGACCGGGAGGATCTGGCCGGTCACTGTGTCCGCGCCAAAGAGGGGGGCCGTGTGGTCGTTACGGCACTACATTTTGGCTGGAGTTACATGGGCCCGGGTTGACACTAGTGCGTCGTAGAGGGAGTAGGGTGCCATTTGGGACATATTTATACTTCGTGGGAGCTGCGCGGTGTTTAAAGCCGGCCACCAGGGGGCTCTAGTGGTTCCCTTGAAGTGCACAAGACCTCAACAGGGCGACCGCCTACCTGGAGTATATAATATATATACATATATACATGTGTGTGTGTGCGTGTTTTGTGCATGTAAATTATTATTTGGTACACAGTCATTTTAAGGAAAAGAAAATGTTTTATTTAGTTTCTCTGGAGCGACCAAATAAATAGTGAATGTATCCATAGAACAAAAGTATGTAACTCATTAAATGGACTGATTAGCACACGGTTAACAGAAATGTAATTTAATTAAAACACTGAATTACCAGTAAATTGCTTTACCTAATGTTCTGTGACTAATAGTGCCCTGACAAGAAACTGATCACTCGGCTCAAATAGGACAGCTCTTTTGTCAGCCCAAATCTCTCATAATCACCATTCAGAACCAATAACGATGAATGGGTTCCAAATCAGCTGGTTCTCTGTAATGCGTAAAAAAAAAAAAAGAAACACCAAAGCTAGTGCAAAGATGGAAATGGCTTAATGGCTTTTGCTGGATATTTTACAGGAGGTACTTTCTATAATAGAAATATATGATAGAATGCAAGAATAATCTTCATCTCAAATACATCGTCTCTTTTCACAAAAGCATTGGGGGTGCAAACCACATTGCAATGATGGGAACATTTGTTTTCCTTCTACTTTGTATCCTGGTGTCCCCTGCCCACCTCCTGTCCAACACCGGCGTCCTTTAACCCACTCTAATACAGGAAGATAGCGGCCACACGCGTCAGGTCGACGACGTCCCACCATGACACCTCGTCCCAAGTAAGGGATGATTTACCCAGGCATTTCCAAACAAAACCACTGACAGACACATTACGTTTATATTATTCATATTCCAGATGAATGAGCAGGCAGTTACCTTTGATGACTCCCATGAATATTCATAGCCTCTGAATAACGACGCTATAACTATGATAATATGAATGGCCCAGGATCGGCACACTGACGTGTCGGCACATATATTTATGAAATCCATGTGACAAAACCGAACAGTCGGTTGCTTTTACGTTGTGAGTTTGTTTCTGAAGAGAGCCTTGCACGTTGAGGTTTGTCTTGGAAAAAAGGAAGTCGAGTGTAGAACAGTAGTTTTACGTTATTCACACTCAATATCCTTATCGATGTTACGCGGTTTAATGTCTAGAATCAGGATCATGTCGTAATGGGTGAACAATTATTGGCAAATGAGTCTGTGTTGCATAATTAAGCAATAAGGCAAAAGGGGGTGTGATATATATGGCCTCTACAGCACTGCTAAGATATGCCGGGACACTGAGCTTAGAGGTGGTATGTTGACAATATACCACAACACCCCTAGACACCTTGTTGATATAAACCAGTTACCAACGCAACTAGACTGGTAATTAGTGATGTCATGTCATACCCATTATATAGAAAACAGTCATTGGCCATCATTCATTCTGGATTCCACCCAAGCGATTTATTACAAATACTAAATACTTATTCAGGTACTGTAGTCTATGAGGGAATTGAACTCACAACCACAGCATTTTCTGGAACCGCTAGAGGGGGTTGTCTGAGAGGCCACGGGCGGAGTTCACTGAGGAGGAGCTGCCAAAACCTAAAGTCTGCAGTAAGTTAGAACGAGCCTAGGAGGTACATTGAACAGCCTGTCGGACAGATTGAGAGACAGAAAAACAACATTCTTTTAGCACTTGTCTCTTGGTGGAATCCCCCGGAGACCCAGGTGGCCCAGGCGAGAGGGGTGGATTCTCTGGCTGTCACAGTGCGAAGACCAAGCATCAAACACTCTCAGCTGCAGAGAGGAAACTTGCCCTCATTTTGAAAGACGACGGAAACACAGAGAGCAAACTCAATGGGCAGATTAATTACACGTTGTTCTTGCAGCAGATGCTCTTTACTGTAATTACTCCTGTTAGTTACTCGGGATAAGTTAAACCAATGTTTGTCTTTCAAAGAAAGAGCTACTATCTCCTCTCTAGTACTACTACTATATCCTCCCTAGTACTACTACTATATCCTCCCTAGCACTACTGGTATATCCTCCCTAGTACTACTACTATATCCTCCCTAGCACTACTACTATATCCTCCCTAGTACTACTACTATATCCTCCCTAGTACTACTACTATATCCTCCCTAGTACTACTACTATATCCTCCCTAGCACTACTGGTATCTCCTACTTAGGACTACTATTATATCCTACCTAGGACCAGTATTATATCCTCCCTAGTACTACTATCTCCTTCCTACTTCTTCTATCTCCTCCCTAGTACTACTACCAACTCCTCCCTAGTACTACTATTATCACCTCCCTAGTACTACTACTAACTCCTCCCTAGTACTACTACTATATCCTGCCTAGTACTACTATTATCACCTCCCTAGTACTACTACTAACTCCTCCCTAGTACTACTACTATATCCTGCCTAGTACTATTACTACAATCACCTCACTAGTACTACTACTATCTCCTCTTTAGTACTACTACTGTTTCCTCCCTAGTACTACTACCACCTCTTCTACTATCCAATAACACAGACCACCTGCAAAATAGAACTCCTCTTTGTCTTCTGATTCGGACCTTTTGTCCCTGCTTTCCATCCTCCCCACATCCTGTGACTCTCACTGTCCTCTGTCCTCGGGGCTGTCCCCACATCCTGTGACTCTCACTGTCCTTTTTCCTCTTGGCTGTCCCCACATCCCGTGACTCTCACTGTCCTCTGTCCTCGGGGCTGTCCCCACATCCTGTGACTCTCACTGTCCTCTTTCCTCGGGGCTGTCCCCACATTCTGTGACTCTCACTGTCCTCTTTCCTCAGGGCTGTCCCCACATTCTGTGACTCTCACTGTCCTTTTTCCTCTTGGCTGTCCCCACATCCCGTGACTCTCACTGTCCTCTGTCCTCGGGGCTGTCCCCACATCCTGTGACTCTCACTGTCCTCTGTCCTCGGGGCTGTCCCCACATCCTGTGACTCTCACTGTCCTCTGTCCTCGGGGCTGTCCCCACATTCTGTGACTCTCACTGTCCTTTTTCCTCTTGGCTGTCTCTGCCCTCCCTCCCCCCGTCCTGTGGCTGTGAGCTCACAAAGGGAGGAATACTTTTAGGAAAGTATTCCTTCAAGTTCGTCATAACTAGTTTCTCTTTCTCTTAATCTGCAGCTAAAGCAACTTTCCACAAGTCTTAATATCATGCTAATTTATGAATGCTTTATTTTTCAATACTTTTCCTCACTTCACAGACCATGCAATTTTTAATGTTCAGTAACTCTACAACACGCATCCCAGACTCCCCCCTTCTACATAAGAGTTCTTGAGAATTTTTTCCTTTCTCATTTCCCTTGTCAACTCATCCATGACAACTAGCTGCGTCAACACTGACTACAAGAACGCCAGAGAAACATCCAAAACAAACTGACACTTGGCCCATTGATGTCAGAAACTACACATCAGTACTCCTTCTGCGTTGGATTTTTGCTCATTAACGTATACATAGGAAACATATCCCTAACATCACCCTAATTTCTGGAGTATACAGCCATATGTAACCATTTCATGGCTTCCTATATAAACACACAAGCAACCGTGTCTGGTTGACTTCCTGCAACTTCCTCACTCAGCTGCACAGGCCAGTCAAAACAAGATAAGAGGGGTGGAACGGACAAACGGGGAAAGCCTTTCTCTGGTGTATTAAACTCTCTGACTAGCTGATGAGGCAAGTGTGTAGATAGCAAAATACGTCTCAAAGCATAGTTGATGCAGAAGAACTGAAACATTTCTGCTTGGAAACACGTATCACCAAGAATACTATTTTATAAAATGAGTTTTTTATTACATACAAAATATACACAGAATAACAAAACCGAACATTATTTTTCTAATATTTCTGAACAATATACTACATAGTGCATCAATGAACCACAGTAAATACACAATAAGCAGCAATACACAATAAAAAACATGAAATTGTAAAAAAGTACAGTAATAACATTATAAAGTAAAAATCTTCCCTTCCCATTATAAAAAAAAAAATCTTCCCTTCACTGTTTTTCACTCAGTGCCATAGGATTTGCTTCTACTGCAAGAAGTCGAGATCAAATGACATTATATAGTATTTATATAGTATTAGTATCATTTTTGATAGTTGCCATGGTACATATTCTTGATTTTGAGAAATAATAATTGGTTTGGGATTTATTCACATTTAGCTGTTATCAAATATGCATCACGGAAAACATCTACAGAAAAGGCAGCTCAAGTATGAAGTAAAACAAACACAAATTACAATACAAATGTCAGTGACTGTTCATGTACAGTTAATGTGCCCCCTTTAAAATACACCCATCAATTTGCCGACGACTTTGTCTTGTTGACGAGTTTTCTGGGTTTTCTCATTGTTGCCGGTCTGTTCCCTGGGTTTTTGGTTTTCCATAGTCTGCCAGCTGAAACAAAGACAATGAGATCATAATAAAGGTTATTATTAAACCATAAACGCACTCTATCCCCAGTTACAGTAACAACATACTGTGTTCAGTGACTAATGGGCCCAGTTACTACTGGGCCTCTAACAACTATACTGCATTCATTGTCCAAGCAAAGACAACGACGTGCTTTCTGGTCGTCACGGGAACCGTGCATGGTTGCCGGTCAGACTGTTTGTACACAAAATGATGCACGGTGTGTGCAATTCATGTCCTGTCGCCCACACGTGCCTGCGTGCGTACCACGACGACAGCTGTCCATACCTTTCGCGCAGACGTCCATGCAGCTTCGCCGGGACACAAAGTTGTTGCTGCTCCCGCGGCAGCCCGAATAGATGAACTGCTCGCACGTCTTGGAAGCCGCGTTGTAGTAGTAGCGGGCTATGGAGGCAGAGCAGCCTCCTTTGTCCAGGGGGTCCAAGCAGAGCACAGGGAGAGCTGTGGACAAGACCAGACCTCAGTAAGAGGCTGAAGGCACTTCAAACCGCAGCACAGATTCCCTGGTAGCACGGCCACCCAACGTGACGAAGGGGAGGAACAGCTCTGGCTTCTGAACATCAACTGTTGCACCGCTAATAGGAGGCTGTGTAGCAACCAACACAGGACAACATCAGAGACCATTTAGGAGCTGTGCTGTTTGGCCCTTGAACGCAGCCCTGACAGAGACGGTGGATGGAGAGCCGTGATCACCGCCCCGGCTATACAGACTTTTCTGCTGACCACTTTGAACAATACTTGCCCTGCCAGCGATGATTTCATCCTGACGTTTTATCAACTTGCCCCATTTCATTGAAAGTTTCCACAAAGTTAACGCAGGCGTGGGACCACAATAGAACCCCCGATAGAACACAGAGCCTGAGGAGAAGTAGAATCTGGTTCTTACGGTTGTCGTTCGCACGAACCAGACTCTACTTATCGCCGTCGGATGTGAAAATGTTTCACTCTAGTGTGAGCTGACTACAAACAAAACAACGGTCGGTCTTCCTCGACCGTTCTCGTCATACTTTTCTGAGGTTTGCAGTACTCCATGCAAGACACGTGGTCCTGGAAACGGTTCTCGTTGCCCTGGCATCCGCCGTAGGAGAACAGCTCACACTGCATGGTCGTCATGTTGAAGAAATACCTCAAGAGGTCGGCCCGGCAGAGTCCCACGTCCCTCTGGAACCTGCAGATCTGGGGGATCTCTAGTTGGGGGAGATAGTGTAACTGAGTACATTCTTATAGGAACCATTGAACAATTTGTGTCGAACTATTGCCTTTAACTGGTTAAGATGACTTGACAGTGTCCATCGAAACATTTCAACAAACCTATTTAGGTGCTGTGGGACAGCTTTTCATGATTGTGTGATTTAGTAATGTTGAACAAATTGAATGTCATCAACACCGTATGGTGATTTTTTAAGCATATTTAAAAATATAAAACATTATAAAACAACGACAATTTGCTGGACAAATATCTAAATATAATTTAAATCGTATTATAAAGTCGTACTAAGAACATGATTCTGTCAATAGGAATAATGACTTACTTGGTATTCTAAAACATGTTTTCTGACAAGTTTCAAAACTGATGAAGTTATTTTGATTTCCTTGGCAACCTCCATAGCTGAATTCCTCGCACTGCTGAGTGATGGTATTATAGTAGTAACGTTGAATATCCCCTCTGCAGGGTCCTTCGTCTACTTGAAGTAGACACACCTCTGTAAACAGCAGAAACACAAACTATTAATAAAAAAATATGGATTCAAATGGATTCAAAAACATCTTTGCTGATATTGACGACCCAACATTTTTACAAAATTAACAAAAATATAACGCGCCGACTTTAGCATCCTACTAATAAAATCAACACGGGACTGATCAGTTGATTAATTAAATAATAAACATAAAGACCTATTGTAGTCAAATATGTCTTTACCTTGTTTCGGACTCCCAAAAACGTAACACAACGATCCCGAAAAGATGAGAGAAATCAGTAAAACTAACTCCATTGCAGCTGAACGCTCCTAAGACCTGTAACTACACAATCGAAAAGTGCAGCCATTTATACTGTGGTAAAAGTTTTCCCATGGGACTCAAAGGGCGGGCTAAGATGATTCATAGTTCAATCATTTTCTTTTTCATTAGTCGAACCGGTCATAGACGACGTCATGTTTGAAGACCATTGGGATATTAAAAATTACACAACCGTTCAAACGAATTTAATAGTTAGGCAACGACTAATAGTCATAGAAAACTGTTTAACAGGCGTATAGTTGTCGTTTTTGGAATACAATGGCTATTTCAAATGCATCCATGACTCTACAGAACAGTTGCAGAGAATACGAAATTATGTTGCTTTATACATTCAATTAAATGTAATAAAAATATGAGTAACTGGTACGGCACAAAGACACAAAACAAGCATCAACTCTCTATAAACATTTATATTCTTACTGTACAGTTATGGTAACACGGGGAATACGTTCCACTGAGAGCAATTTCTAATAAAAGGCAGTTATAAAAAAGATTGTTTTAGGGGGAAATGAATGACTACATTTGTCAGTGTTATGTTATGTTATAAAAGTTATTAGGAATGTGGCATTTTGCTCAACTAGCAGTAACCCCCCTATTCATCCCAATGGAAAACTATGCTATGGGGTTTCACAGAAGTGAAAGACGTTTGTGTTTGCTCACCCCTTTCTTTTATTGAATGTGTCCAGCTCAAACAATACATTATTGTGCAGTAAATAGCATTTTAGTACACTTGAAATCATCAAATTAAGTAATCATTACAAATATATAATTTACTTGAAATAAATTGTACTAAAATGTACTAAATTGTAATTTACAATAATGTATTATAACTGTACTAAAATATTAAATGAGTTGGACCATTTTAACAGACTTATATATACATATCATAATGAAATAGCATACTAACTATGTAATAACATACAAACGAATATACAAACTACATCTTGTACAGGCATGTAAGTCTGTTTGAAATGATTGAATCCACCTTTGTTTTACTAGTAGTCACTCTCTTCACCCCAAAGTCAAGATTATATTGCAGTTTATATAAATAATATACTGACCAATTTGTTTCGAGGGAAGTGGCATTCTATTTCCTTGTTTCCAAGAATGTGATACAATTGACATAATGTCATTATTTCCAGTCATTATTCCTGTGAAATGTCAAATCTGTTTCCAATTAAACAAGAAACAATCAAAAATATGGGAATCCATGCTATGGGTTGGTGAACTTTATAAACTCCTCAACATCAGTAAACAAACAAAAAAAAGCTATTAGCATGAGAACACGTCTCTTAACAAAGACATCAGAGTAAGCAACTGTAGAACTTTACAAAGGTGTCCTTTTTCAGTAAATGAGTCCAAGGAGGCATTTAAAGAACACTTATCTTCTGTAGAGATGCATTGACTCTTACATGCAAAGCATTGAACGTGTTTAAATGAATTAGCAGCAGAGATATTTTCTTATTGATACTTGTTGCCTTGTTTTGTTCTGTATATGTAGCCAAAGGCAATTAAAGGTATCCTAGACTGTATATGACCTCAATGTACTTGACCTGCAATATACTGAATATTAAATCAGAGCTTTGGTGTCACAAGACAAAAGCTTATTTCTCAATATGTTTCAAATTATTGACAAGAGAACTAGTGGTGGATAATAGCTTAATGAATGTGAAATTATTTCACAATAGGTATCCATTCATAAATCATTTCAAGTGTTTTTTTCATGACCGACAGAGATTTAAAGATAAGCCAAGACCCATTGGAATAGTTAAATGTATTCTCTAAGCATCGTATAGTGGGGCAGTGACCCTTTCAATATAGTAATGATCTTCTCCCACTTATTCTTTCAACGGCCATGACAGAGTACCAACCACGGTACTTCTACAGTCTCTCTGCACTCTAGGAAAGAATCTCTAGGAAACAATGCAACATATCTGAGAAGCTGAGACAATGTACATGATATAGTCTAGTAGAGTTATATGGTACACTTCTTCTGGAGATCGAGTCTTTTCAATCTACTCACTGTCACACACAGAAAACTGTTAGAACCTTGAGACTTAACAGATGTATTGAGAAAAAATTTACAGATTTGTTGCCAGATCCAGTAGGTCAGAACAGATTTAATAGGTAGCCTACTCAAAACTTTTCTGAACAGCTTCGATAATGTTCACATTTGTTTTGCCTTCACTTCTCAGCGATGCAGCTGCTGCCGTAGCCATCTATCGGATCTGTTGACATGCTCTTAAACGGCATGTCTTGGAGAACTGCCATCATTGTCATATTCATAACGTTGCTGTAGCCTCATGACAGATTGAGGGTAAATACAGATTAGCCGTGTAACCATTCCAACCTGAGTTCTCTTGAACCATGTTTACTGAATCCTGGGACATTAGCGAAAAATTGCAACACATAGTAGACTCCAATTTATTCTGATTTTTTTTTACTTTCAGTGCAATGCAAAAGACTCATAACTGACACCTGTATGATTCCATTTTCTCTTTGGAGATTGGCCCTATCGGTTGTGGCCATGATGCTGCAGTGTTAGAATAAAGGCCTTGTCATAATCGGATTAGGAGATTAGGATATTTATGCAGATTACTTTATAACCTGGATTGTGGGAGACCAGAGGGATTTCTCTGGCCGTACTCAGGGGTTGAAGACAGGTGCCTGTAAAACAAGGTGAGTACTTTTGTTTCTTGTCATTATCAATTACTCTAGCGTAAACACAGAATGGATAGGGCTGCGTGGTTTAATATTATTTTTAGATGTATTCATAATGCCACAATGCTAATCAACAAAATATTATAGGCAACTTAGAAATGCATGAAATCATTTTCAGTCAAGTTTTAAATACATTTTAAATAGAGTGTGACTATGCTTTAAAGAATATAGGCTTACGTTTTACCTTTGTATTTTTCAGACAATGCCGGGGGTAATAAATATAGATGACTTGACGGATTTGGATAAGGCGAGAATGGATAGAGATCAAAAAAAGATTGAGGTTAAGCTTGAGAGATGGTTGGTAAGTTTGTTTCGGTTTGCTTTCACTAAAAGATTTTCACAATTTCAAAGGGGCCATATGTAAGATGTAAATTGTATTCCTAGTATAAATACAAGCACATATGACCAGTAGACATCTGCAGAGAAAGAAATGATCAGAGCCTGAGGTATTCCTATTGAAACTTTCTTGCTGGTCCATCTATCAGTTTGCATTGACTTGATGAGACTCAACTTTATTGACATTGCACAGTACAGTTTTAGGACAGCACAATGTGGTTTGCCATCACCCAGATGCAAATAGTGATGTAGGCCTATATTGCAAAAATATACAGTATTTACAATAATATGAAAAATGTACAGAAAAGTGAACATGTGCCAAAGTTATAGTACAGTTGATTCTCAGTTTACTCACTTCCGACCATCCTGGTACTATCCTTCCCTCCCTAAACCACCCAGGCTATCTAGTACTATCCTTCCCTCCCCGAACCACCCGGACTAGCTAGTACTATCCTTCTCTCCCTAAACCACCCAGGCTATCTAGTACTATCCTTCCCTCCCTAAACCACCCAGGCTATCTAGTACTATTCTTCCCTCTCTAAACCACCCGGACTAGCTAGTACTATTCCAGTCTTGTTCAGTAAAAGGCAAAGAAACAAGTTGTGTTATGGCTGAGTCAGGATTCTACACTATTCTTCTTTAAGTAAAGTATATGTATCACAATACCCCTGAACACCTTCAAAACAGTTTGCAAATGTCTCACATCCGTGAACAAAAAAAAGCAAAATGTTCTAAGGTGCAAACAGACCGTACCAGATCTTTACATATTGCTGCTAATACATGGTGACCCCTCTTTTGTTCGGCAGACGTCTAAGTGCTGTACAGAGTTCATGGAGGCAGTTCAGGCTACGGTAGATGACGACACCATGGTCAAAGGCATCGCCGAGGACAAGAACCCATTCAAGGAGCTTAAAGGTGGATGCAGCGTCTGCTGAAGTGGACATGAAGCGCGGACAGAAAGAGGAGCTTTTCTTTCAACAAATAGATCCCATCTACTACCAAAGGACGTTGCCCCTACATCGGATTAGCCCCAGAAGACCAAGATGAAATATATTGTAAATAACTATAAAAACCTCACGAGCCCCTGTAAATTACCCCCCACCCCGATTAGTGTGATTCAATAAATAGGAGATGTTTTCGGCAGTGATTGTCAGAGCGTTGTTTGATGCTGTTCAGTGCGTAACTCACATGGGTCTGTCTGGAGTGTTCTCAAGGGTTCCGTTTCAATACTGGACATAACCACCATCATTAAATAAGACTGTTTACCAAGTCACTATGACGTCAACTCCAACAAAAACGAAGTTACATTTTGCTTAGCCAATTGAAAGTGTAAAAGGTCATCTTGGTTGGTACACTTTATTCTGGGGTTTGTCAAACCGAAGTCTATGTGAGGGCTAGAACCAGCGATAAGGGTCTTAAATTGAGAACCTTTAAAGTCATAAAACATGTATTGTTTCAGACACCACTTGCCAGTAAATCCACCCCTGGGGTAATGTTTCACCAAAAAGAGTACAGAACAATGTGTCCTGAAATGTAATCATATTAAAAATGTCTGTTTTATCGTTTCGTATAAACCATTACATAAAGGGTGGGTTTTGTATTGGGAAAAACACTTTTTGCCTCAAACAGTAAACGTTCTTTGTTGATTACATCTTGCCACTTACTTTTGCAGTGGAAATGGGACAAGCATACTCAACAGGAATAGTCACTTGCAAAGTCTCTAGATTATACGAAGTCCGACCCGCAATATCAAAAATGGAAAAAAAACAAAAAATATGAAATTGTTGGTTCTGTTTAAGGTTAGGGTTAGGCATGCGGTTATGAACATGTATATTATTAAAGATTAAAATAACATTTGACGGCAGAAAATATAAATGGGCGGAGCTTATGAGTGTGGCTAGGCAAATTTGCTAGTATAGTGACGACCCAAAATGGCTCTGCGAGTAAGAGTACTGAGACTTAACTTAGCAGCTATCCATCATGTGAACAACTTATACTCAGTTAGCAGCACAAGGAAGCTAAGTAAAAATGTGTCATCTAAACCCAAACCCGCCAGTGGTTCAGAGACAATGCCTGATCATTTACTCTACACACCAGAACACTTGGCACTGAAGGAGTCTCTCAAAAAGGTATGCTAAACATTACAACAATAGCTAGCGATAGCATGGCAAATATGAAACAATTAATAATATCGGCATGCCTATGAAGGGTATTAGTTCGTTATGTACCATACCTAGTAGTATATGAATATTGGTGTTATAACACATTGTAATACGTGCAGTTCACAAGTAGGTGAGAGGTCAATATAGTCTGTACTATTAGCGAACTCTGCTCGAAGTGTCCAGCAACGTCCAACCAACAGTGATTATATTCTACTAAACAGCGTTTGTTTTATCGTATGCTAATATTTGTAACAAATAATCATTTTTGGAATCGTACAGAAACAAACAGCCAAGGCACCGCGCTAAAATAGGAAGAAAAGAAGAAGGTGTTTTTTTCCGAGCCAGAATCAAAACAACAGCATGCGACGGCGGACTTCGTTTTGCGTCATAAATAACGACTTCCCATTGGTCGTACGATGGCGGCCACTCCCATCGAACCTTGTGTCCTAACCTTGAACGAAACGCGAGGGGGGAGAAGTGCTACAGAAATTATCCTTATTGATCTCCTCATTGCCCAAGGCAATTATTCCAATATGTTTTTCACATAATGTTGAGTTAAGTTGTTTTAACACAATTAGGAATCATTATTTGGGATAGCCTAACTAAAGGTTTTGGTCTCCCTAGCTTGATCGGTTTAATTGATAACGTGTTAGGGTTAATTGCGATTATTAGGTAAATGCATAGTCATATTCGATATAAACGTTTAAAGATTTGATGTTGAAGTGTCTAATTTAAACCTATGTTAAATAATTAACATTTTATATGTTTATATTTAGAATCAGTAATCGAAAGAGCTTTATTGCCAGTAAGTTTCACAACAAACAAGGAATTTCTTCTGGACGGTTGCATACAATTTATACAAAAGTATAACTGACTGCCAGCAATATGTTAATGAATAAACATATCTTCATAAATTACAAAAAATGTGTACAGTTGCAAGATTTGTCCAGCTGATTGTTTTGTGTAGGAGGGGAGGGGGATATGGCCAGTTTGGTTTCGGTGTAAAAAGACTTACAAAAATCTCAATAAAATAAACTCTCCTTAGACCAGTCTGAATATATTCATGTTGGTTCAGAGGTCAGGTGTTCATCAGTGTTGTTTTAGGCAAAATGCTGTAAATTATAACAAAACCATCTTCTCAGTCAAACCAAGTTTTGCCGGCATGGATGTTTAAAAGTTGGCGTGTGTTGCTTTTTGCTAGTACACCTATACATCTCCATCGCTAGTATTGCTGAGAAATAAATACCAATAATTGTCTGTGGTTTACAAAACAGAAAACATTAACACTGCTTTATCAAAACAGATTTTTTTTTTTATCTGGCTTATTGGAGCACATTGCTTTAGACCTGCAAGATTAATAGCTGGAATTCAGACAATCATAAATGTTTTGCTATTTATATAAGTTGGGAGTGTGATTCCTGGCAGGAAATAGATTCAACTACTGATTAGCCTACCCTTAAATACCATAATACCACATTGGTAGACTAACCAGTCACAAAGAGCTCAGAATACACACACAATAAACCTATAACACCAAGGACATAAAGATGTTGAGGGGTAAATGGAAATGCAATTGTTTTGTGACTGACCTCCAAGGAAACAGGAAGGTTGGGATTAAATTGACATGCGGAAGAGTCGGAAGGATATAAATATGACGAGGAAATGACTTACAATACTTTGAAATTCCTGCTAAATGGGGTGTACTGGGTATGTAGAGTGAGTTTATTAATATAATTCTCTCGAGATTTCCATGCACTGCAGGCATGTCAGTAACACTCCAGAAGGTTACAAGGAATTCTGGAGTGTCTGACTTCAAGGTTCGTAGTTCATAGAAGCCCATTGGAAATCCAATCCAAGAGTTGTATTAACCTGTATGTCAATAAGAATAAACACAGATAAGCCAAAACATTATGACCACTCACAGGTGATGTGAATTACATCGATCATCTCCTAACAAGAGCACATGTCAAAGTCTGGAGAACCATCAGTTCTCAATGTATTAGATGCATTGGAAGTAAGCAGACGCAAGGCCCTGAGCGGCTTAGACAAGGGCCACATGTTCTTGAGTGTCTCTGAAACAGCGAGGCTTCTGGGGTGCTCTCTGTCAGTAGTGTTGAGTACCTACCGACGGTGATCCAAGGAGAGACAAACCCAGCAACGGGGTATTAAGCGGGGCAACAAAGGCTGTCCCATGTGGTACTCTAGATCAGGTTTACTTTACAGACGCTGTTTTGTTGCTCTGTTCATTATTCCCTCCATCCTGATCTGGGTTTCCAGTCCCTGCTGTTGAGAAGCAACACACCACCATGATTCATTTTAAGGGGGTCATTAGCCGGGTGTGGAGTGTTATGTTCTTTATCGTCAGACATGGCGCTGTGCATTCAGACCTAATGGTTTCATTTCCCCGAGCCACAGTACCGGTCAAAAGTTTAGACACACTGACTTTGCACGGCACCCAGCTGCTGTAGGTGTAAAACATTGTCATGTGAGGGGAGAGGAGTGTTCTTGACCTCTAAATCTAAGTCCCAGCTCTGCAATGTGAAAGGACTGGTTATCAATAGTCAACAATAAGCTTTGTGTGTGATTTTGTGTCCAGTAGACAAGACCATTTCCCGCTCAGAGACCTAGCAGGCCCTTCCTGTTCCTTGCCGGCGTTGAACTTTAGGGAGGAACTAGGAAAGTATGTATTTATTGCCGAGACAAATCTGGCCAAGTTCATGGCTCATAGCTGTTTGTTTAATTGTGATTATACAATGATTTATTTGTTGTTTATAACTCATACAGCCCCTGTAGAGGAAGGGCAGTGAATAGAGTTGTTTGGTGGTTCCATAAGATCAGGCCTGCTCTTAGGTTATACATTCGTTTGTTGTTCTTGCAAAGGTTCCTGTATATTGGAGAATGTAGATTTTCTATTGCTCCTTGCTAAATTATTTTGGAAACAATACACACGTTTTATGTAGGCGTGTACCACTGATATACATTTCAATTTGTCTTAGAATGCCATTAAACCCCTCATAACGGCAGAACATTTTCAATTTAGTCAATGTCGATTAGGACAGAATTTTAAGACAAAGAAATAAACCCAATTATGACAAGTGACTCATAACCTCTGATAGTGCCTTCTTGGGCACTGAAGGAAGCTAGTTCAGGCATATTAGTAATATTCCCCCACAAAATTGCATAATTGTTTGTTCTGATATCATCTACCTTGCAGAGTAATTGCTTTCAACAGCTACTCTTAAAAGCAAATACATGGATGGTTTGTCAAGGGTCTGTTGAATGGTTTGCTTTTAGCAGGTGTCACTGCATGGAAACAATCTCTACAACTAGACATACTGAAATGGAATTGGTGAGAAGCACAAGTAATCTATATTTGCAAAGCTAGTTGCTGCTTCGCACATTTTCACATTTTAAATCTTTCATGCCCGGTTATAAGTAATAACTTTTAACAACGTCTATATGCTGGTTAACATACACTAGGATGTTAAACACTTAATAGCAGATAGTAGTCGTGTTCCTTATTGACCTTGAAAAAGATCCCCATCCATCTCAGCCTGCTATTAATCCTTTAGAATGAGGTTAGCATACAAATATGTGAGCAAATCATCTCCCCCTTCAAAGCTGTTGAATTCCAAGAGAAATGCATGCATCTTTGATAGTGTCTCTTTAAATAGTTTTGCAACTCAACACCTGTTGTACGCACAAACCAAACCAGTCATGATTTGCGCCCCAAATGGCACCCGGTGTAGTGCACTCGTCAAAAGAAGTGCTTAACATAGGGGATAGGGTGCTATTTGCGACGGTGGTTGACCATGATACCAGGGCACTGTTGGAGCTCCCGTGTTTCAGGCCCTGGAGGATTCCAGATCAGATCAGGCCAAGGAAGTCTTTCAGTGTGACTCACTGGAGTTTGGCAACGGCCTCCCGGTGGGGTCCTGCGATTAAAGGGAATGCACGAGGATGGATTTTGGAGACATTGGCGTAATCCACAAGCGTAGAAGATATATTACAGTTGGCGTTCACGGAGGATGCAACGTTGTGCTTCGTGTAAACCGTGACTGCATCTCATTTCTTTGTAGCTGGTAGTAAAGCAACTCCGCCTTAGTGTATTGTCTAAATCCCACACTGATTGTGGTTGTGTTGTGCTTAATAAACACGTATGGATTTTCAAGCCATGCGATGCTTCAACAGGCCACCTCTGTCTGCGAAACCGCTGATGACCATTGGGGAACCATTCTACTCTTATATTAAACGATATGAAACTCCAATTAATCTGCGCAAAATGGGATGTATTGTTCACAATACTACCTCCTCCTCTTAGATAGTGTAGATCTGAGTTCTTATTTCAATCTGCTTCGTGTTCTTTTGGTATTTCATTAGTCAATATAGAGCATCATCTGACAGGGATCCATTACATGGGCTTACATAGAAAATGCAGCATTTATGTTCCTATCTGAATGTGGTTCTGGATGTGTGGTTCTGGATGTGTGGAAGTCAGCGGAAATATTACTCTCCCACGCCATTGACTTACACACAAATTACATCTGCGGTACCTCAGTTGTCACCGACATGTATCTAATTCACATCCATGTGTATTTTTATTTTTCCCTTTTATGTGTATCGTAGATCATCGACCAGGAGATCAACCCATATGTGGACCAATGGGAAGCAGAGGGGATATTTCCTGCACACAAAGTCTTCAAGATACTTGGAAACGCTGGGTTTCTGGGTGTCAATAAGCCAGTTGGTAGGAACAACCTATTGCCTGTTTTTCTGTGGAAGGAGGTGTCTCAAGATTATCCTCGTTAATGACCTTTTCAGAAGTTTATTATGTTTTGCATGTTTTTTTATTTCTAGACCATTTTGTGGAAAACCTCTAAGCCCTTAAAACGTTGTTAGTTAAAAGCACTTCCTTTAACGTTCCATTTCAGACGGCGCAGACGGTTTAATTATTGTGCCGTGTTTATGAACAGCCATTTGAATCAGAGCGATAACAGGCGCTGCAGTGAAAGCTGGAAACGGCCTTTGTGTGAGTAGGCCTCCTTCCCAGTGAAAGGCTCTCAAACTAAAAAACATGAAGTGGTAATGGGTTTCTCACACTCCGGAGTGTCTGATGTGTCAAACTAGACACTGCTCTGTGTCACACCTCAAGCACAAGATCATCTCACGGGCTGGCGTGGGAAAAGTTATGTTCATTAATTTCACCGATTAATGAAGTAATTTAACCGATTATGAAGACACAAGAACCGCTAAGGAGGGCCTAGCATGGAATTCAGACACATGCATGGCTATTGGTTGAAGGATAAACACACAACGCTCTGTGGGGTGGATGTCGAACACGGTTGTAATACGTCTCCTTCTGGTAGGATGGGCATCTGTCAACTGTTTGTTGGTCGGGGAATGCATTCTCCTCCATACGCGAGTAGATGCGGTCAAGTACACTGTTCTGAAAAATTAAGGGAACACATAATCATAAGTGCATGACACCCAAGTCAAATAAACTTCAGGGATATCAGTCTGTCCAGTTAGGAAGCATTAGCGATTTGAATCGACGCCACCTGTTTTGGTGCAAATTAAGGTGACAGTTTCAACAGGTTCACTGGAGAGGCAACTGCAAGACAACCCCCAAAAAGGAATGGCTTTGCAGGTGGTGGCCACAGACAATTGCTTTCTCTTTATCCTTCCTGCAGCCTGTTCAGTTTGCACTATGTAGTGCAGCTCCTTCAGGATGGCACATCCATATTTCCTTTATCGAGACCTGATGTGAACTGTTCCAATTAATTTCGTTGAGCAGTGTACTTCCTGCTTGAGCAAGCAGTGTGACCAAACCAAATGGGAGTTGCTCCTATGAGGTAAGGCCGGATGACTCACAGAATTGCGTGGATTGCTTGAAAATAGGCAACCCATAATGACTTCCGGAATTTAAATTGATAATTCATTATACATGTATAATTCTGTCAAGATGTTTTCAGAGGTTTGGGTCCAAGTGCTGCCACACTCTACTTAACACCCAAACTCTACTTAACACCCACACTCTACTTAACACACACATTCCACTTAACACCCACAGGCAGTATATCAGCCCAGTTACAAAAGACAGCTCAACTTGACATTAGTCCCCCTTTTGAGATGATCTGACAAACCTTGTTAGTCTCTTTTGGCGTCAAGGACCTACCCAGCAAACAATGTTGAGGGTGTTTTTGGCCATGGACCCTGGGGGAATTAGGCTCTTAAATCTAGCTGGGTCAGAGGACAGTGGGTTGAGCAGCAGTAGAAAAGGCTGACTACAGAGCCCTTTAGCATTAACTGGCTGGATTAGATGGCAGGAGAAGGAAGGCTGTCCCTGTCAACCAGATGGTGTATTAGATAACCTCTTCATGGTTTAGCCTAGATTGTAAGCGATCCCTTTGGAACAAAGAACATTCATATTTTGAATACCCTAAATCTGTCACTAATGTTTGTTGGTTGATCCTGGTGAAAAAGTAATTTACCCCTCGTCGCCTTGCAGTCAGAGCATCTGTCCAGATCCCAAAGGTGACTTGATCAAATCACAGAGCCACTTGGTGAAATATTGGTTGTTCCCTTTCCTGGTGTAAGGGAACTGTAATTGTCCCCCAAAACATTATAGAAAAATAACTATTTTTCCAAGAGGACCTGTCTATCACATGCCTAGCGGTCACATCCCGGAACGTGTCTTTCCTCTTGTACATGCGTGACGTGTCAAACGTGTAGTCCATTAGACTGCACAGTGGAGGCCAGTATTAGTTTTTTGTGCCATTTGAAGATCAGGGGAACTCATTCAGGTTTGGGGTGTTTTTTTTGCGTAGGGTAGCTGCAAGAACACTTTTGCAGATTTTGACGTCTGTGTGGTAGATTACGTTCACTGTTTGATAATGATTTCCAAACGCTGATCTTTGTTGTTTTTCTTCTAATATCACATTCTGAAATGATGGTCAGCTGTAGGATCTTGAAGGTGCCCAATGCAACATAGTAAATGTTGCCGACAGCATCTACGCATGTTTTCAATGATGAATCGGTGGAATACTTTATGTAGAACCATAATTCACACAGTCGACTTTCTAAGAAGTGCGGTTGTTTAATGTATATAATTCCTGTAGTCGTCAGGGTTAAATGTAATTCTTTGCGGTGGCTTTTCAAATGAAACATGCGTGTCACCGATTGTAGGTGCCAAGTACATGCTGTTAATCTCTTGCTGGGGCTTATCAAATGACACAAGAATGCTAGTATTAGTGCCCAGTACAGGCTGTGCACTCTGTAAGATGGATGGGTCAAGACTTTTCCAAGTAATTCACCCCACACACTTTTATGGAAAAGTTGATTTGTTGCTCAATATTTGCTGGGCTAAAAAGTGTGATAAGTACTCTACCCCTCTCAAATGATTTACATGCCATCATTGCATTAGTACTCTACCCCTCTCAAATGATTTACATACCATAATTGCATTAGTACTCTACCCCTCTCAAATGATTTACATACCGTCATTGCATTAGTACTCTACCCCTCTTAAATGATTTACATACCATAATTGCATTAGTACTCTACCCCTCTCAAATGATTTACATACCGTCATTGCATTAGTACTCAACCCTCTCAATTGATTTACATACTGTCATCGCATTAATACTCTACCCCTCTCGAATGATTAACATACCGTCATTGCATTAGTACTCTACCCCTCTCAAATGATTAACATACCATCATTGCATTAGTACTCTACCCCTCTCAAATGAGTAACATACTGTCATTGCATTAGTACTCTACCCCACTTTTCTGTCTTATGTACGTCAGGAGACTCATCTGTCTCAACAAAGCACTGGGTAAAATGTATGGATTAACATTTATTTGACCATTTCCTTTGTCCCGCATACCTATGTAAGGTTCCACAGTCAAACATTTAAATTCGAACACAGGTGAACTATAAATACCAGGGAGTTCTTATTTTATTTAAACTGTTATGATAGGCAGTGATTAGTAGATGGCTAACCATAACAACTTTTTGGCACAAATGCAATGATGGCTGTGGCGGGCTATGAGTAGGCAGGATGTAGCCAAACACTGGAAGGTTTTCAGATGAACAGAATCCGCTCAAGGAACGATTCTGGGATTTGCTGCGGTTGTGTGGAATGACAATGTGTGGAGCCTTACTCCTGTGTCACGTGGAAGAATGAACGTTCTAGAACTTAAAGGCCCATCTCAGGCCCCTTTGTTGTCAAGCTGGCAAGCCTCATTGTTAAAGCCACTGCTACAATCTCAAAGAATGTAATTTGTCGGGACATCTCGTTCGCAGAATCGGGAGAGTGGTACGGCACGCCACTGTTTCTACGCGGGTTTGGTGTGTCAGTGCCAGGGGCTACACGCTAATAAAACCCAGACCCGGATTGCTTTTCAGATGAAAAAAGGACTGACTGAACTGTGTGTCAAATTTGTGCATATCTCCGTGTTATTCCACCCTCCGGGAAAAGACGGTCAGATACAGAGTTCACTGGCCCATCTCCAGGCACAACAGTCTGGGTTTGGCTACCCTGCTGGGATTTCCACTGGCTTGTTTTTGCTCTGTTATGTTCTGATATGACGGTCCAGTGTTGTCTTAGCCTGACCAGCGTTCATGCACATCCACGCTTCAAATCGTGTCATTACAATGCCATTTTACTTTGTTATTCTTGTAGTGTGCAAATAAGATTACTAAGGCTCAATAAACAAATCCCTTTGGGGAATTTAGATTTGAGTCGAACGCTGGTGAAGGCATGACGTTGAAGGTTAATGGGAACTCTGTGGTTTAGTGAGGCTTGATACACACTCATGTGGTGGGTTCTTTGGCATGAACACGCCCACATGGTCTGTGTTACATCCGCACCCATTCAACACCGCAGTCAATGATGAATACGGTCCTTCTTAGAGACACACATTTGCTGTGCCTTTCTAACACCTATCCAAGATCTTACTGCAGTCGGACTCATGTAGACATTACAACGGGCATGAAGGCAATGGCTTTGGTGCAATGGTAAAGTGGTGAATGGTCATCGTCGCACTATGACAGAACCTGGTCCGATAACACAGGAATGTCACCAGGTGACCGTGATCTTTATTAGATTTTTCTCACTGTCACCCCCGACTGTTTGACCAAAACTCAGCAGACCTTCAGCTTCCTGCCTCAGGGTATATTATTCTCCATGGGGGTCAGGCCTGTCACACATGTATCTCCACCTGATAGTGACTGCTCTCCTTGTCCAGCCATAGTCAAACTAAATCTGGATCTTTTTGATCCTGTCCTTGTGTATGGACAAGGAGAGGCCATTCATTTTCTAGCTTCAAAATGTCCCTGTAGTTATTTATCCTCGTCATCATTGGTGTCAGTTTGTGGCATTTCCTCCCATCTGATACTTAGTCACGCTGTGTAGGATTTGTAAGGAATGTTAAGTCTGTCCCAAATGTCACACTGTGGCCGTGTTCCCGTTTAATTACAGTCTGGTTCTACTGTCTGGTTCTACATTTAGAACTAGTTATTGCCTAGTTTGTTATTCGAGTCAGACAAATAAATACATTTATATATACATTTATTTGCGATTATATCTATTGAAGTAAAAAATGTATGTTTGGTATGTCATTGAATTCTGTCACATAAATTCCAAGTCGTTCTGGTTTACCAGATGACTAACATGCGGTAGTCTATCAAATTGATTGGCCGGTGCAGTGAAATTCTTATAAGATAATTGGGAAATGAAGCGGATAAATTCCAAGCAGTGGTTATCAAGTGGTTTTGCCTGTTATTTAGACCTGGGGCACCAGGTGAGTACAATTAATCATGAGGTAGAACAGAAAACTAGCCGGTGAGTTGAACACCCCCTGTCCTACGGTCTGCCCTCTTCATTTATAACCAGTCAAGTCTGGAGACCGGGATGGCAATTGCAAAATGTACATTTTGTATTCAATGAACCATTTCTGTCTACATTTTAATGCGTGCTTGGGGTAATTGAATTGAACTAAGATACTCAATATAGCCAAACTGTTTTGATACTGGATAAAGTTAATATGCCCCTGATCTTAATAAATACCCTAGGACTAGTGGAGGCAAAATAGCAACATTACAAGTATGCCATTAATTTGGAGTAAAATGTAGTTCACATGTAGAAAGGAAAAAAAGCACTATTAATATGAATTGCCGGTGTTATTTTAATCGTTGAATTTTGAGCATAGACAATTACAACAGTGTAGGAATGCATTCCAAGCCTTTGATTTATTTGCTGCCAATCAACCAGATCACTTAGATACGCCGAAATTCTATCAAATTGACAGTTAGCATCTGGAAACAGTGCAAGGTAAACTAAAGCATGAATTGCAGTGTTAAACTGCACATAGATTGCTTAAAGCGTAAGTGAACCAATATGCAATTTTGAAGAACGTTTATTCTTATGTCAACCTCATCCACTGTCTATTACATGTAGCAAATTTGGGTGGAATTATCTGGGAACAACATTCATATTCTATGCATATTTGTGTAAAGTCTTCACAGGAGTATTGGCACCATGCATTTTGTTCTAATAATGCACCATTCAGTCTAGACTAGAAAGCTGGAAAATCCATAATCTTTTCGTCTCTGCATATGTATCTATTTGATTTGCGGTTGAACAAAACAGGAAGAATTTAACAAAGTTTTTAGTAACTTTTATCCTACAAAGAAATCAAATGGCCTGGACAATATTATCAATGCGTGTTACTCAATGAGCAGTAGAAAAAGAAACCAGAGAATTGTTAAAGGTATTATAGAATTGTTTGTAGACTTTGGTCAATTGCAACTAATTTCTAGAGACATCCTCAGTTATTTGAAGAAGGTACAAGGGTGCCAATACATTTGGCCATGATTGTGTGTGTGTGTGTGTGTGTGTGTGTATAATTGTATATGTTCTGTGCAGAGTACGGAGGCCTGGGGCTGGACTTTAGTTACAGCGTTGCCATGTCAGAAGAGCTGGGCAACATTCGGTGTGGAGGCATTCCAATGGCCATCGGAGTCCAGACTGACATGGCGACACCTGCTCTGGCCAGGTGATGTGTCTTCCACTCCCATCTGGCCCATGGCTTGTTTGTACCAAACGAGGTTTCATTTATGTAGTTGTCATCATTTCACTCCAGACATTCACTGCCGTTCTCTCCGTAGGTTCGGTTCTGCGGAGCTGAAGAAGGAGTTTCTGCTGCCATCCATAATGGGAGACAAAGTGGCCTGTCTGGGAGTGAGTGAAGTGGGAGCCGGCTCAGACGTAGCTAGTACGTTGCCTTTATCTATCGTCCCAGAAGCGCTTCATTATAGCCTGCCTTCTGCTGGTCCCCTAAGTGGATTGTCAGAAAGCAGTCAACAACTGAGACGGTAAATTAGATCTGAATCTGCTTCTGATGCAGGTTATTTCTACCCTTATTTAGTCTCTTTTGATTCAGGAGACTGTCAAGGCCTGCCGGTCGTTTGCTTCATTTGAAGAATGATTCATGTTCTGCTTCAGAGTAATAAGCTACCACTCACCCCCACTCCGTTCAGACAGCGATCATTTGTTGTCCTGTGCAGATCCTCATAGCCGTCCTCAGCGAAATTGCTTCTGAAAACCTTTAATATAATGTTCAACAGTGTGTCCTGTCGATTCTGCTTGGGTTGTGTGTTAAGACACTGTTGTTCTGAGGAGGTTGTTGTACAGCCTTTCATTGGGTTTAGATATCATACAACATTGCAAGTGAAAGATGATTGGATTATACTTCATCAGTGAAAGGTTTTCTCATATTTTCAGTTTCTAAGCCCAGGCTACGTGGATCCAGAAAACTGAAACGTACACGTTCCTACATGAGTCTTCCACGGTCTGAAAGCAATGGCTGAAAATGTAATGCTCTCTCTCTCTCTTGGTTGTCCTCTAGCCATCAAAACCAAAGCTGTGCGTGATGGGAATGAGTACGTGGTCAACGGTGGTAAGATGTGGACCACAAACGGCACTCAAGCTGATTGGATGTGTCTCTTGGCCAATACCGGCGAGGGGCCGTCTCACAAGAACAAGTCTCTGATCTGCCTTCCCATGAACTTACCAGGTGAGACAGTGCATCGCTACGCTAACACTGTTCTGGAGGAGGGGTACTAGTGGGAGAATCTAGTGTGTTACACTGGGCGTACTAAACTTCCTACAGAGGAATGTAGTGTCCTGACATTCCGATGACCCAGAAACATTAGAAAAAGCAATAGAGTGACACTTTATCATGTCTGAAATTACCACAGGATTAATTAAGAATACGCCACTGTCAAAACCGTTGTAACGTTCCTAGAACATTATCGTCATTTGAATTGTTCTTTAGTGAAGTGCCTAAAATGTGCTAAGAACGTTCAGTAGTCAAGCAACTACCTGTCCCCCAGAGCATTGCGATAAGGGTTTAACCCTTGTGCTGTCCTCGGGGTCACTCGGACCCATCCTGCCCAAACACGGACGCCGCGCAGTCGGCACAATACGCGCGAGCGCAACCCAGAGGGCCGCGCAACTGTTGTACGGTCTCGGGGGGGGGGGGGGGTGTAACGTCAAGGCCGCGTTCAGCCCGATGACAGTGCAAAGCTCCGCCGGGACACAGTGACCCATGAGGACAGCACGAGGGTTAAAATAACCATTGGTCAGCTATGCTCTCGCCGAACTCCAAGGAACATTTCCGCTCCTTCGCAGGGGTTCGCATCGCCCGCAAGATCGACAAAATGGGGATGAGGTCATCCGACACTGCCGAGGTCTTCTTCGACGATGTGCGTGTGCCCTGCAAGAACATCATTGGTCAAGAGGGGATGGGCTTCACCTATCAGATGCTCCAGTTCCAGGAAGAGAGACTTTGGGCAGTGGGCAACAGTAAGCAAATCTCGTCCTACTCACACTAATACACAGCTTCAGTCCGAGGGGGTCTTTCCAGTAACTCTGTAATTTCTCTGGTAGGAAAATATTCACTGTTTATTTAGGTGTCCATTTCTCCACTGGTTTCGTAACTAGAGAAAGGAGTCACTTCTCATTAATGGGTCTGTAAATTCGTCATGCTTTGACTCCTGTTACTAGTTTAGTTTTTCTAGGCTTGATCGGTGACAGTAGCTTTGACCTTTTAATAAATGTTGAAAGAAGTATGGCATTCTTTATGACTTTATCC
Source organism: Novumbra hubbsi (assembly GCA_016801125.1). Taxonomy (NCBI): domain Eukaryota; kingdom Metazoa; phylum Chordata; class Actinopteri; order Esociformes; family Umbridae; genus Novumbra; species Novumbra hubbsi. The sequence continues at coordinate 57,893 of JACXGK010000729.1, forward strand.
ATTTGAATCATCCACAGATATCGTGGTTAAACTAAAGTCACTGTAGGGAAACTCACGCCAGACTTTATACACAGACTTGTGTATAAACACTCCATCTGTGTCTGTACATTTCTTCAGTACTAACTATGATGGACAATGTCATCCGGGAGACCATCCAGTACACCCGACAGCGGATGATCTTCAAGATGCCCGTCCTCCATCACCAGTCGGTCTACTTCAGACTGGCTGAGCTGGAGACGGAGGTGGAGCTGCTTCGCTCGCTACTCCACCGTGCCACAGGTGGGTCTGCTTAAGATGACAAACACCGCCCTACCAGAACCCGTGAGGACCCTCACATTCAGATCCCAGTTCCTAAAAATGCTTTTATGTACAACCCAGACACATAGTTGCCCCATCGTGGTCCGTAAACGGCCCACAGCAGAAGCTTACAGCAACACGGGTGAGATTCCAACCCAGGTTGGTCCAAAGTCTCCGCGTGACGCCTCCAACGTCTTGTGTACCCCCCAGCTCTGTACATCCGAGGCAACGACGTGACCAAGCTGGCCTCCATGGCGAAGCTGAAGGCCGGCCGGCTGGGCCGGGAGGTGGGAGACAGCTGTCTGCAGTACTGGGGAGGGATGGGCTACACCAACGACGTGCTGGTCAGCAGGTTTTACCGGTGAGCATGAGGCCCCCTTAGTTTAACAAATCAAGAATCGTCAGGTCGGCAGCTTAATGCCCTTTGACCGGCGGTCTACTGGTGTGCGTGTATCTGACCAAAGTATCCCCACGAGGGTGGGGTACACAAGACGTTTAGCTGGTGCAGTGGGCCCTGGGTTCCTCCTGGTGCAGGACAATGCCCAGCCTGTGGCCAGAGTGTGTAGGCAGTTCCTGGATGACGAAAGGCATTGAATCCAGCCTTCAATCAGACGGTGATTTTTGTTTCCATTGATTGCCGTTACATTTTGTTCTCAGTGAATTACAATGTAAACATTTTGATCTTTAATGTATTTAATTAATTGAGACCAGATGTGGTATTTAAGTGTACCCTTTTGCGCGGTGTATTTTAAAAAAAACTCTCAACCTCGTTTCCTTTTATAAACTAATGTGTGCACATTTCTCTTCTTTCTAACAACGCTGATAGCTACAAATTTAATAAATGCGCTTGTTACTTGTCCAGTCTAGCGGTCTGGAGATTTGATTGCAAATATCTTGGGATTAATTTCTCATTTTGCCTTTCCTTCTCGTTTCAGAGACGCCAGGTTATGTTCTATTGGAGGAGGTGCTGACGAGGTCATGCTGTCAATCATCTCCAAGTACATGGACACCATACCCAAGGCCCCGTCCAAGAACTGATCTAACAGTGCCGCTATCCCTTGTACCGCATTGCTGTTAAGAGTGTTCGTGAACACTTAATAATCGATATCAGTTTGTAGCCTTTAGCAGAACAGCGGAACACACAGGGTATGCTCTGCTATTTAGAAACGGCATACACTGCTTAGAACTGCCGGTGATCTGAGCACTTTTTTAACTAATTTGAACAACTGAAACTATGCGTAACTGAAAGTGTGCATGGGTGATTATCTAAACTACTGGGTGGGTAGAAATGATACCTTAACTTAATTCTCATATTTCTTGTCTTGTTTAATTCATGAAACAAAGTGGATGGGGTCAGATGGAACTGAACACATTTCTGGAGCTTAACGCAGGTTTGGAAAATAAACATGTCACCTGCTGTGCGAAACATAAGTCCTGGAGTTGTTAATCCTCAGGTCTGTTTTCCACTATTCTAAAGGTGCAGACAGAATAGTTTTTTCAATTAGCACCTTGTCTCCATCCTGAAGAGACGTGTTGAAGATTTCTCACTATAATGATAGTGGGTTTCTAGTGTGCATTTCTCAGTGTGTTCTTTCGATGTTATGCGATGAAAGCACATTTTGTCAAAACAAATATCCAATATTTCTGTCTTAATGATGAGATGAATAAATGCAAAGACGTATTTACCTGGATTGAGCTTGAATCTTAACTTGGGTAACTGGGTAATAATGTCACGTTTCTTGCCTTAGGGGTATAAATCAGGACACATGTGGTTTATTCACATTTTCAATATTCGACAGGAAAGTTTGAGACATGAGAACCGTGTACAATGGCGGCAATAAAGTCTAGAAACTGGACTCTAGCCAAGCTGCATTTCCTAAAATGTATTGATCACAATTAATGATCCCTCATGGAGCAGGAAAACCCACTGTCACATGACTTGGGAAAATGATGAAATCATTCAGAACTCAATAACCAAGTTTCCGTTTAAAAGTTATCGTGCCAGTTATCTAAGGGAGGCCCAAGAGGGCATGTTTATTTATTGTTATTATTATTATTATAACAGCTTCTGTAAAAATTAATGACGACAAAAAAAAAAAGACTAAACTGTGTGAAATGTATTTCTGGGTGCGATACATCACCATGCACACACAAACCTTTGCGGTGAAAAGGGGTACAAATGTTACTGTACATCCTCATGGCAGTACTTCCTCATCCAACCGGGCCTGTCTAAAACGCATGATGTCAGCCATGCAATAATACCGCCTATTAAACACTGCCATTATGACGGGGGAGGGGGGCATTCTAACACAGTCTTGGCGTCTCTTTCATCATCTTAAACCCGGGTTTTCTGATCCCAAGGCACACTCATGGCACCGACTGGGGAGGGAGAGGCGAGGAGCAAGGAGGTGTGGGTGAAAGGGCCTCCTGTGGCAGTGGTCACCTCAGTCGGATGAACCAGTAGAGGACGGTGAAGACAAATAGACAGAAGAGCAGCATGTAGCAAAGGAGTTTGGTCTGGCTGCCTCTGGAGAGCTGCTTCACTCTACCTATGGTTGCGCCCAGCAAACCTCCGGTCGAATCAAAGTCGGAGTCCTGAAAAGGAGTGAGCAAATTCAACAACACATTTCCTGGTATTAAAAGTCTACAGAAGATGGTAAAGATAAGAGGGCTGTGTAATGTTTCCCATTATTGTTGAACACTTTACCATGTCTTCCAAAATCTTGTTCTGGTACTTGACTTCTGTTCCAATATCAATTGACAGCTGTAGGGCAAACATTTCATAGGTTTATCCAATTAACTGATAACAGGTCAACCTTTGTGGAGACCAGGGTATATTAAAATCCTTACATGTTTTAACGCGCTGACTTTGGCTCTCAACCCCTCTTGCAAATGTTCGTTTTCTTCTTCGTGCGCGCTGTATCCACTGGCAACATAATTTCCAGGCCCTTCACCTGTTTGACATAATACAAATAACATGAGTGGCTAACATCAGAAATCAAACAGTCAACTGCCTACCTAAACGGCCTGTTAGTGTCAGGTAGCATTATTAGCCAATGTTAGCATACAGGATAGCTAAGAACGTTCACTCTGGACTTCGCTGGTTGCGGGGTCTAGCTAAGCAGCAAAATGATGTTGACTAGTTAGAGATGACTGTTCACTAGTTACATGTTTTCTTGATGACGATTACAGCAACCGACAGGTCTGCCAGTACATTAACAGCAACTAACTGGATCAACAAGCAAAGTTGGCTAACACATTAGATTCATTGTCCTACTAAATTATAAAACTAGGTAAAATGACATCTCTTACCAAGACCCGCGCGTCTCATTTTGTCTTATGCACTCAAATATTCAACCAGTCAATTCGAATAGATATTAATATTTTTAATCGGAGCCTCAGTCAAATGGATGAAGCTAAAAAGCTCGAAAGCTAACACTAAACAGGAAAGCAAACGCCACGACATCGTACGGAAGCCTATGAGGCCGATGTTTACATTTACGACTCCGCCCCCCTCACAGCCTGGCAAAATCTATTGATTGGTAAAAAAAAAAAAAATTATAGTGAATCAAAGCTACCATGTTTTTCGAAACAGGTCCACGTAAACCATAATCAAGTACATTAACTTAGCCAGTGCCTAGTTTATCACAATGAGGTTAAATTGACGTTATTCCAATAATTATAATACAAAAGACATACACCACATAGCAAATATACGACGCTGTATATGTAATAAGGTAATTCTAATAATTCGATGTTACACCTAGGCTAAAACATTAAAAAAAAACATTAAAATGCTATAAAGAAACTACTATAATCCATATAAACAGCATAGCAAATATCAGTTTTTGGACCAACAATCTTTAACTGTGGTATGATGACTGATGTGGCTCAGATGCATCATTCCGATCAGTTCCCTTCTTTATAAACCGTCTCTAGATCAAAGTCCTATTTAAAGATTCACTTCACAGTGATTCTAGTTTAATTTGGAGGAGCTCTTATAATTACATACAATAACATTTTAATCAACGGGGTTTGATTTCAAATGTAAGGAGGACACATTTAGAAAATTATATAATGTGATCTACATGTACATTTTGCCTGTACTCAACTTTAATTTCACAGCCTCGCCTCCCAAGCTCCACCACAACCCGCTGACACGACTACACTAGTCGACTTAACATCCTTCTGGTCGTGCTAATAAATATGACCATTCAAGATATAAGATAGACATTATAATTTTGTGTAATAGTTCTATGCAGCAACATTTCACGATTTACCTTTTCACACTGGCTGTCTGATTTTGCTGTGGCAAGAAACTTGTCACAGTCACCTGCTAAAATTAACTACAGAATATAGCATCTGTATCTACATTGAGCCCTGCATAATTTGATGGCGATGTTTGATCTATAAGATCCAAATAAGGTTGAAATGTCAAATTCAGCAAACATTTGCTAATTATCTCCCTCAGCCATATGTTATGGGAGGTGGTAAGCTAGAGGTATCTTTCATGAGCCGAAAAACAAAGTTGCATGTAGCAACGGTAGCCTAAATTCTACTACGTTAACCAGTACCGAGCGCATGAACTCCTCAGCAAATACTTCAAAGCCAAGTGCCTGCGTGTGGTCCCAAAGACAATATTAATTACGAATGTCGAATTAAGCGATTGCATATCGTCCTGCCTCCGTACCTTTCTGAAGCAAAGAGTTCGAGCCTCTCATAACAGAGTTACGTTAATAAAAAGTTGGGTGGAAAAATTGCAATTTAAAAAAGTGTATAATGAAACCTACGCCAATGCTTTTAATAGACCTAGGTTACCAAAGATGAGAGATGGGAACCCTGGGACTTTAGATGTCACCTGTCATATCCGTGTGAGGCAGTATAAGTAGCTGGATTGTGGGGGAGGATTTTAAATTAGGTACCAAGAATCAAATTGATAGTATTATGACGTTCCTAATTAGGCCCAGAAACTGATGGAGGTTTACAGGATGCCTGTGACTCAAACTGAAAGCATATCAATATAATCAGTTCAATTCAATTTAACTAACAATTTAAACCACATTTATTTCATTATCAATTAAAACAAAACTCCAATTGCATTATGTGTGGTTACTGATTAAGATTGTCACAGGCTTAAAAAGTCAAACGTTAATTATCTTTCGGTATCAAGTAATGGTAATGTAAAGATCATGTCAAAATCGCAACAAATTGATTGCTATTCTGGCACCTGACAACCTCTGTTGATGTGGTGCTCCACGACACAGGATGTTTCTGGGTACTTGCTGTTTGGGGTCGAAATGTGTCGTTAGAAGCATGGACTCAAAACTCCTCTTAACATAGAAGACATACACACTTGGAGTAGAGTGTATTCTTCAGGCAACAATGATTGAGCTTGCTGTTTTTACAAGGAGTTGCTTCACCGTGAATGGTCATTCACCCCAGAAGGTGTCCATTTGCTTGCCCATTTTTACTGTGTCTGCACACATTCAGCTGGGCGAGTTTGTATTGGGGCTCTGAGCTAACATGGACCCACAATCTCCTGCATTTCTTTTTGGGTTGTCGAGGTGTTGAAGACGGCAGATGAGTGGCAGGGTCCCTCACACGCAGGATTAGTTCTACCGGCAAATGGAGGTGTGTCGAGGGACGCATCGCTGATGGATTTGAGATGCGAGAGAACTAGGCACCGAGACATTTCCATGGAAGTCACGGGGGTAGAGGGTACCTCCTAGCAGTCTAAATGTTCTCGGATTCACATTCACAAGTCTTTTTCGATTAGAATCCAGTCCCTTATTCATTGTCCACAGCGTATTCCTTCTCCTAACACTCCACAATAAATCCTTTCTCACCCTTAACATTGTCAATATCACTGGGGGCAGGTTATGATTTGAAAGATTAAAACTTCTGAAAGGAAATAAACTTAATACAAATTCAATGGCTCATAAATTAAACATAAATGTAATATATCATGAAGACCGAACTGTAGATCTCATGATTCATTTAGATTTCCCGTCCACATAGTTCCTCTTTACTCACACTAATGCTTGCATGCAAGAGGCTGAGGAGCCCATTGATTTAGCTGTGTGTATCTGTGTGTGTGTGTGTGTGTGCATGCTCGATCTGGCTATCGTTATGGATCTGATAAGATTAGCCCCCTCCAAAGCCTCTTACAAAGCCCTTTTCAACTCAAGGCCTCTAAAGCTTTCAGGATAGAGGACACTATTAATCTCTGCAACAACTCAGTACTGCTTCAGGTGAAGAGAATGTCTGTTTGTCACACATCATTTAGTTATGGAGATTGGTTCTTTGGCAGAACCATTCCCAGGACATCACACATTGTATAGTTATAGGGATGGGTTCGTTGGCAGAACGATTCCTGGGACATCACACTGTTTAGTTATGATGATAGAGATGCAAGCATGTACAATTATGATACAATTTTATTGATGCCAGTTTTCTTCTAAAGAGAGCTTTTTTTATTGCAAAAAGAGAAATATCTACTGTTGAACGTATTTTGCAAAAAGCAGACAATTTGCATCCAAAACATTTGGACAGAAAGGTTTTCTGAGACTGTCCAGCCATGTCAATGGGGCACCAACCACATGTAGGCTCTTGTCTTGTGAAATTCAGCAAACGGTACCTGCAAATTCTTCAGCCATGTTTTTTCTCTTAGCTGCTGAGTATGTTACTGCGTAAGATGTGGTTTTATCAAGATTAGACATTCATCCACAGAATGGAGGAAGATTTATGAATGAATAAGAGCTCAGTAACAAAGGATTAAATGAAAATATGCTAGAAGAAGAGGGGCAAAAGAGAGTCTGTTGTGTTGGACTTGGATGGGCATCTCGTTGACATCTCGTTGATCTGATGATAAAACATATCCCTCTAGCCCAATACAACGCCTTAAACCGATGTATCCTTTTTAAACAGTTGAATTCAGCTGGTAAGCGGCCCTTTTGTAGGGCGATAGATTTCTCCAAGTCACTCTTTCTAACAGGTAAGATAATATGATTTAATCTCAACATTGCTGATACATTATTTTATAAAGGGGTAATTGAATAAAGGCTCGCCATTCAATCATGGTAATAACTTGATGTTAGCATATTTCTCTTGGCTTCGCCAACAGGATGATAATTTTTGCTAGTGTCTGTCTTGTCGGTGTTGACTGAGAGACTGCCCAAAAAACCATGCTACACCATCGGTCTAAAAGCCTCTATTTTATACAACTCCACTTGCAAACTGTGGTCATAAATGCCTTGAGGGGACCCAGTCAATCCTAATGAGAGGAATCATTACTCAAGCTGAAATATTCTCTCTGAGTTTTGGGCAAGGCTTCAGCAGACATACATAATCATTATTCATTGATTCTGTGGCAATTTGCCTGGATTCTCAGTCCAATGTCAAGCAGGCTTTCTTCATCTCAAAATGTTATATTTGATATCCATTTGTGTATTAATTATTTAGGATTTGTCTAAATAAAATGTTTGCTGTCTTTTATTTAATTAGGCCCTGACATGAGACTGCTCAAACCTTTCTGATGTCATGGAGGGAAAATTGTGTTATTTGCTATGGAATTGAGAGCATTAATTTAGAAATCACTTTGGGGTTCCTACTAGGTGACCTCACCAGGGTACCTACTAGGTAGTCCCATCGAGGAACATGTTCAAATCTCCAAACTGGGTCCAAGCCTGCATTGGTCAATTGGCTGATGGTCTACATTCATGCGACGTTATCCACCACGCCTGGAGATTACAAATTAAAATATGGACCATTGTGAACAACCCAGGTTAGGAAACAGCCTGGGACTATGGAGAGATTTAAGAGAACCAATGCCATATCACATCTCATTGGTTCCTTGTGCACCCTTGGTTTCAAAAGGAACAGGGCGCCATTTGAGACATGGACTATATATATAGTCCAATATATATATATATATATATATATATATTACCAGAGGACCAGACAGTCAAGATATGTTGGGATTGTTTACACAGCTGTGGTCGTTTACATTTCATTGAACATGATCCAATGTTTTCTTTCTCTGCGGCCTAGATCCGGCAGGGTCCGTGCTAAACAAGTTCTGTAGACAGAACACATTCCGTTGCGTTCAAACCAAACCCAGTGATTCTGTCTCCAGAATCTCTCCGGAATTATGTTCTAGCGACCGCGGAGAAGCGGCGAAGAATCTATTTTATTTGGACATTTGCTCAGGGAGAAGTAAATTTAAGCAGAATTTGTTCTAAAGCTCAGCACGGTCGGTTCTGGTCGGTCCCTGAATGCCAGACCGTGGACCAACTAGAAGTAATGTTGAAGATCCCCTCCGTTCTGAGGAATACATCCCAACCCCGCAGGGCCGTGTTGGAGGCCACTGTGCAGATGGGACGTGAAACAGGTGTCTTGACTCTCTGGGATTGGCCAGAGTGCCCTGTTATCCCAGGGGCCCTGAGGTACTAAACACAAGGATGCAGCTGCCCCAGTGGAGGTGGTCGTCGTGACTTTCTCCTATTGTCATAACTTTTTTGCGTGCATACAAATGCTTCACTTCCACCTTCTCTGACAGTGAACCCACCCTTTCGTGACCTTTAACCTTCAAGGTATAAACATAATTTCCAGAGATTATGGTTCATGCTCACAAGGATATCAATACCTTCTTGTTTATTATTTTTCATGACATTGCAGAACATGCTGGCAGGGATGTTTGGCCACTCATTCTCACAGAATCTTTCCAGATCATTGAGGTCTCTCGATCAGAGCTCACAGACTGTCCCCTTCAATTCAAAGCACAGGCTTTCAATGATATTCAAGTCTTCAGACTGAGACGGCAATTGCAAAAGTTTCATTTTGCGATCATAACAGAGATTTATTTGTGGGGTTTGATTTGTGTTTGGCGTCAAAAGGCAACAGACCTTTAGAAAACGCTCAGCAGGATTACATAACGGCCAAACATAACCTGTAAAATATTTTTATGCGTGTCACACACCCATCCTGTTATTTCGGTACGCCCACACCATTCCAATGTTGATAACATTGATTAAAGGAAAACATGACACGAGATAAGGTCACATACAGAGTCTATTAAAAAGGAACACACTGTGCGTAGTTAACGGGCTTTCAGATAACGGAAGCACAGGGGATCCCACACCTTTTTCACCTTAAACCATGTTAAATAATAATTATTAACTAATAAGCTTGATGCATAATGGTTTTCAACACAAAAACTGGTCATTTGCTTTTGAAAAAAGACCAAAAATGACAAGGAAAGGGTTTATACAAAGCGTCCAGCGACTTTGCATACTAACCTTTGCATTATTTGCACGATCTGCCTGGATGGCGCCCTTCCTACACTCCCTACTCGAATAAGACGTCACTGTTTTGTTGTCAAATAGCTTTCTTTTCCAATTACACAGCCACCAGACACAATACATTTTGAGGTGAGGACCTCTTCAAGCACCTGGAGATAGCATTGTACTGTATTAAATTCACAATTGGTCAGAGATGGGGGCCCATTCTGTGGGGATAATGCATTTCCTAAGGGGTAACAGTCTGTGCATTTGAAGATGTGAAGTTGGAGCATAACAGAGGCATCTATCTGTTTAACTTAATTAAGCTTCTTCCTTCGGTTTATGGGACATTTTACTATTACTAATTGCTTGTAACGAATCGTTTAACTCAGTTAAATGTATGTAGCTAGTTAAAACTAATCATTTGAGCAGATACTGTATTCAAATCTATTACAACCGTGTGTCCAAAAAAGTATAAACCCTGCACAAAATGTAAATAAAAACAGAATTCAATGACCTGCAAATAATTTATACCTGTATCTACTTGGAAATTGTACAAGGACAAAATATCAAATGTAAAAAAAAAATTATAGTTTCCGAAAAATTAAATGTTTATGTAATGCCAGCAACAAGTTCCAAAGAAGTTGGGACAGGAGCATCTTTACCACTATGGGACAGGGGCGTCTTTGCCACTGTTGGACAGGGGCATCTTTACCACTGTGCGACAGGGGCATCTTTACCACTGTGGGACAGGGGTGTCTTTACCACTGTGTTGCATCATGTTTTCAATGGGTGACAGGCACCCAGACTCTTTTACTCCAGAGCCATGCGTTTGTAACACATGCAGAATGTCATTTGTCTTTGTCTTGCTGAAATAAGCAAGGCCTTTCCTGAAAAATACGTTGTCTGAATGGCAGCACATGTTTCTCCAAAACCTGTATATATTGTTCCACATTAATGTTGCCTTCACAGATCCAAGTCATCCATGCCAGGTGCACAAATGCACCCCCATACCATCAGAAATGCTAGATTTTGGACTGTGTGCTAACCAGCCAGATCGTCCAGAGATTACTCCAGATTGCCTGAATCATTAAATTATATTGTACACCGTAAATGACAAGATCCCCTAACTCATGCAATTTTACATTGGGTTACGTCATTCTTGAATTGTGGCACAATTTGCCCATGCAATCTTTCTCTAAGTGGTGAACCCCTCCCCATCCTCACTTCTCACTAGCCCTGCCTCTCTGGAATGATCTTTTTTTTAATACCCCATAATGTTACTGACCTGTTGCCAATTGACCTATTTAATTGTGGGATATTCCACCTGGTTTAGTTTTTAGCACTACACAAAACTACACTACACAAAACTACACTACACAAAACTACACTACACAAAATTTCCAGTCTTTTGTTGCCCCTCATCACAGAATTTATTTAATATGTGGCTGGCATCAAATTTAAAATGAGTATGCATTTTCCAAGAATCAATACCATTTCTCAGTTTCAACTTTTATTATGTTGTCTCTGTACTATTTTCTATTGAATATAGGGATTAAATGATTTGCACATATTTGCATTCTGTTTTTCTTTACATTTTACACCGTGTCCCACCTTTTTGGAAGCAGGGTTGTAAAATCTGTGACATAATCAGATCTATTCTAGACAGAGAATTTTCAGCCTTGAGCAAGTAGAATGAAACGAGCAGCTCCCTCCACTATTTCATTGTACAGCATTAGCCAGGTTGGGATTTCCCTGCGGGGAACTTCGCTCACGTCTGGGAGAGTGTGTTGAAAGGCGGGCTTCATTAAGGGTCTTACTCAAACCGAGCAGCAATGTTGATTCCTTTTCTTCCCCTCTTCTTTTTTAACATTGAGTGATCGTTGCGGTTTCCCCCGTAAAGCAATGTAGATACTAATTGCATGTCGCAGTGTTTGCTGAAGTCATCCAGAGGTCACCCACGATCACGATTAACCTGAGGACATATAACCACCCCCTCTGTGGTCGTATCCTCCGACCGTACGCTTCGACCGGAGAAACCATGTGTGGAGGACCCATGGTGGGGTTTGAATGATCCCGTCACCTGACGCATTCAAACCCCACGTCCTATCAGAATGATCTCTTCAGACAGAACACTTGACAAATAACAATATTGCTGATTTGGACAACTTATTTTTCAGAGTTCCTGTCAATAACATTCAAATTGCGGACAATTCAGGCAGAGCAAAACCTGAAGGAAAAAACAATTGTTCCTGATTGAAGATAATCAGGATCGGAACTGTCCGTCCTTGTATCCACCGAAAGTTGACTGGAACCCGGTGGCTGTTGGTCAATAGTGATCGTATTCACGTCTTTATGACATCATCAAGTATTCACATCCAGGAGTCATGTGATGTGATACTATGACTGTGGGTCCCTAACCTCTCCTAGGAAACCATCAGATGGCTCACAGTGTTCCTATGATGTGGGTCCCATACAAGCCATTCGCCCTTGGACCACATGCTGGGAATGACACTCGTTTCGTTGTGCTGGCCAAACTCTGAAGTTATCTTGCAGAGAGGCGCCGAGTTCAACAGGCACCCTAACCCTAACCCCCTTAAGCCATCGACCCAATTTTCACCAAATTGTGGTCAGAGGTCTGCTTGAATTAGCACACAGAGGGCCAAGAGCAGATACAGAGATTTCACCTATTCAATATCTTTATGGTCTGGTAACTCAGCTACACAAACACTGGGATGGATCTAAAATGACCGAATGACTTTGTGTTCCCAGGGACGCGTTTAAGAAATGTTATAGTGTCATTAAGTAGATATTTTGGCCTGTTCAGCATGTAATACGTCGATTCGCTTCCTTTTTTTCTCCTTTTTGTTTCAACAATGTCAAATGGCATACTACTGTGAAAAGAGCAACACTGCCATCTAGTCCAGATCGTCAGCACAGGCGTCAATACTGCAACACATACCTTTGACTTCACTACTTAATGTTGCTAATGTCCACCCATATAAGAATGTTGAATATCAAAGGAACCCTATTCCTTTTTGTTCTTAATTTTTTACATTAATTCATGCCTCTGCCATTTGCACGATGGTCCCAAAGCTACCGGAGATCAAATTTAGAACCTTCCAGCTAGTGGGCAACAATGTCCTCCTCCACGATTGAAGTGGTGTCCCATGAGGCACTATGTTATCTTTACGCCTGCGCAATTTCATGCAAACTAAATCGCCTGAGTGTGTGAAATTATACAATATATATATATATATAAGGTTCGGTTTCAAAATGGCACGCGCTCTGAAAGGCTTGCACAAGGGACATCCACCGAAAGGATACCTCCAACCGGTTAAGTTATGGCTCCCTCTGCCAATCCCTCTCTTATATATCAGCAATGCCAGGTCAAAGATAGCTTGACCAATGATGTGGCCTGCACTGATGGACTACATCCAAACCATCAAGGGACTCTGGTCCCAATGTGATAATGATCTAACGCACAGGGACACTGAAGTGCAAGGAGACAAACGAAGGCCTGTTATACATCCATGATGCACTATACAGTTTAGACGCAGCATGAGTAGGAAGTGTACCGTTTTGCAACTGCTTTAATTTTGTGCCGGACGGCTGAATGAAAATAACAAATCCACAGATCTTGTCCTCTGTGCGATCACAAATGGTCACGATGATTAGCGCAGCAGGTTCTGTGTGAGGATGTGCTGTTCGTTGAACAGCAAGAAACCATGGGTCCACGACAGAGAACCATTGTCATACAAGACAAACAACATCTCCTTGTAAATGAGTGAAATGGTGATAAAAATGTATTTTCACTGAGCTTTGAGCTGGACCGCATTTTTTTCCAGCATAATCTCCTTCGTAGTATTTGTTAAAATTTCGCAGGGCTGCCTCTGCAAATTGCTCTTCTCTGCCCCTTAACATTATATCTTCAAAGGGGAACCAGGGCCAATCGTTTTTTAAGCAGTGGTTTCCAATTTCTCACAGATCGTTTGCAACTGAACTTGAAATCCAAAGTTCTGACTCTTACATCATGGATTTCTATCACTTTGAAGAGTTTAGCAACCAAATCCCCCTTCGCCCACCTCACATGGCATGTCTGTCCATCTGAAAGCTATATTAAAGGTTTTCAAACCTAATTCAAAGAAGTTTAAAAAAAAAACTCTCCTTGATCTTTGATGGTTTCTCACCCTGAAAGTACTCATTGAGTCAAGATAGACTTTAATCTCCACAAACGTAAGTAAACATTATTCAGAGCCAGCTGGTGGCAGAGGAGCTAAATGACCTGTAAGCAACATGAATTAGATACAAACCGAAGGTCAAACACATAACACTCATGTTATTTCTTTAATCACAAATCATAAAATTATTACAAACCCAACCGTAAGCGTGTGTAGCGCCCCCGACGAATAGTAATGGTGAGTAATTACCTTTATATGCAAATATTCTTAGTTGACAGGAAAACGCCTAGGTCCTGGTTAGGTTATCTAGGTCACAATCTAAAACTCGGTTTTAACTCAGCTATGGATGGGATACAGGTAAATCACTCCAAACAACTCTGTATACACATAACATAATATATTGTTTATAAAAAGTTTTAATGCAGGGTTATATTAAACAAACCATACATGCTTTTAAATATGTATTCAGACTAACAGCTCAACACTTGGGTTAACTGAAGTAACGTGGGCCCACTCAGGCACACTCACTTGCACTCAAACCTTGCAGGCCTGTTCGGGGCTCGGGTGCGTTGTGGCAGATAACTACCGCTTCAATACGGGTAGTACCGTTGCTCCCTCCCAACACACCGCTCACAATGCCACAGAGGAACTCAAAAGCTTCCCCGGGTAGCTAAGAGTGCTATCTGTGCTAGGCGTTCTTTCCCTCGTAGCCAGAGGAACACAGGGGTTTCTCCCGGTAACCAAAAGCGCTATCTGGTAGATTCCTGCCTGGATTCCGTAACCTATCCGATACTGTCGTACTCGAACAAAACTATAACTGGTAAAGGTGCTCTTTACGAAAACCTAGTAAGCCACAGTAAAAGGAATCTATCACCCAAGTGGGAAAACGATAGCGTCTCTTCTCTTGTTCTTGCCGACGTTTTTCTTCCTTGTTGTGTCCAACATCTTTTTTATAAACCTCTACCTGATAGGTAGAGCTCGTACACATAGCGAATAATATACTTCTGTAGTGGTAAGAAGGTTGATTTAGCAAGTTAGATCTTACCCTATACTACACGTGTGAGATCATGTACGTTCTAACAAACTATATACCATTAGAGAACCTTGGACACATTAAACGAAACAACAAAATGGTTTTATTTTCTGGAACGGTATAACCAATTTAAGTATTCTATTATCAATATTTAATTTACATAAAATAACCTAGCGGTCAATGCATCTAAAATGGACAGACAATAGTCCACCTGGCTACACTTGTTAAACGTGTATATGTGGATACAACAGTGAAACTCAGTGGAAAAACAAGGGATAGAACCAGGCTTCACAATTTCAGGACCTGCAGTCGGTTTTAAAAAATGTGTACATGCCAACATTTGGTAATTACTTACATAGCTACTGGTGTAGAAAGACATAAAACAAATGCAAAGGAGTATGAGAAATGTCTGCCTTATTAAAAGTTAGATTACGCTTTGATATCTACCTTGCTGCATAATGTTGCCATCCACACAAACATAAATGGCTTCTTATTAAATATTTCAGGGGGAAATGTGTACAAACAAGATGGTAAATGCACACTTCAGCGGATCTTCACGTCCCCAGAGGACGGTGAGGGGCTCTTCGATCTTCAAAGATGAGCTGTCGTCAATTAGTGCACAGGGGGAAACATAATACTTCCTGTGTTTCTCCTGGATACCCTCCTGCACAGAAAACACCCTTGGCGAATGTCTCTTTAAAAAGAGACATTCCTTGGGTCACGCGGTGTCACCACTTTGGAGTGCTGAATGACTCGTCTGAACCTTGTTCCGGGGCACATTTGCTACCACTTGAGTGAGCTGGCTGTGTGGAGCAGATTGAGTTTGGTCTGGGCCTCATCCTAAGGAGTGTGGCTGCTATGATACCAGTGATGGGGTGGCTTTGCGCTGCACCTAAGCAGGTTACTATCATGGATCAAGCTGTCCACTGTTTTCATGGAGTGATGAACAAACCAGCTCAATCCGGAGGTGACTTTTTTCTTGTTTTCCTTCCCTGATGGTTTTATTTTGAGCCACCCTCGGCTTGGTCAAACAGGCAGGCCAGCCACTGCTCATAAGACCTCCAATAACTGTTCAGATATTCTAATTTCAGCAAGAGTTGTTTGATACCAACAGGATTTCGGGAAAGACTGCTTATCTCCCGTGGCTCTCCATCTCTCGCTGGCCATCAGTCATTTTTGCCCCTAAAGAGACATGGGAGGAGTGTCCGAGAGATGAATGTGTTGCATTATGTATTATGTGTGCATTAAAACCCAGATCAAGCCAGAGGGACACAATTTGGTGATTTGTTCTAAAACAATAGGCATGTTCATTTTGGAGACCCTACAATGAGATCCAGTCACAGAGCAGTGTCTTTGTGAAGCTTGGACGCCGCCACTGGACGTGACGCCACAAAAGTAGAGTAGCAGCTGTCATTTATTTTAACTAATTCAGGGGCCATATACGGCTCTACTACTAACGTAAGTAGAAGTAAAAAGTAGACATTAGCAGTTAATGTTTGACAGTGTCACGGTGTTGTAGTGCGGCGGAACCAAAAGCTGACATACTTGTATAAAGAAAAGGTGATTTAATCCAATAAACAGGTACAAACTAACATGAAACGGTAAACGTAAATGAAAGGATTAACTAACAAAACGAAGTACAAATAACAGGTAGCGTATACACTGAACATTGAATTAAATGAAGACAAACCGTGAGCTGTTGAGTTTCAAACACAAACAAACAATAAACCACCCCGGGTGTGGCTGGAAACTGAACCTAAGTAGGCTCCCCAATCAGAGTCAACTGAATGCAGCTGCTCTGACTGGGGAGCCCACAGCGGCATAAAGAGGGCTAGAGGCCTCACTTTTAGTCTTGCCCTGAAATGGCCAGGGGCTCGCAGCCAGGGCATGACAGACAGTTAATGTTTCAAATATTATTTATTTCATTCACCTTTAAACGTTCTCATCGGTCCGTCTATCAGTTTGCATTGACTTGTAAGCTCTTCAAACACGCTCTAGATCCTGGCAGTAATATCCTTCCCAGGCTGAACCACACTGGACTGGCCAATACTATTCCGGTCTCGTTTGGTATGGGAGGGCGAGGCCGAGACAAGTCAAGTTCATGTTTAAGTCCAGTCTTGGAAATGTTAAAGGCAGGAATCCACTGAGTACTTCCTAAAGGGTTGATGTCTGATGGCAATGCCGACAATATGGATGGCTCTAGTGTAGATTATAGGTTAGGATGACTAGGATTGTGTGTCTAAGAGTGTTCTGAGACGTCATTCTAAATAGTGTTTGTTGATAATGACAGGGAAAGGGAGGTTGACAGCGTGGCGTGCCTGAGTTCAATTCTGACGATTCCTGTCCAAGTCATGTTAGATAATGATTTGTCCCACTGACATAATATATATATATTTTTTTGCCTAGAATGTTAATAATTGTAGTTGCTCGATAAATGTATTAACAGTAGTTTACTGTTCTTTTTATATTCCACCAAACAAATTACACGTGCCGGCATCTAAAAAAAACAAGGTCATTTCAAGTTCAGGGACGCATTGCAATGAATTATTGTAATATTCATATTTACCTCAGGACTTCCCTCAGCTTGAGTCCAGGCATAAGTTCTTTCAAGTGCATTGATTTGTGAAGCTGCCTCTTCCGCTGAGCACGTCCAGTCCCCTGAAACCTCCCGACCATCTTTATTCATTAGCACCCACTGTCGTGTGCACCTGCCCCCCATATCTCCAAGTCAGATTTATTCGGATAACGCAGTTTTATTTTTCTGAACAGGGCTTTGTGGGAGGGTAGCGTTGGGAATGGTGTTGAACGGCATTGGACTCTGTGAATTCACAACCGAACACAGCTGGACCCTGCGTCTGATCCGCTGATATGGACCGTGTCATTCGACCAAACTTGAAATTAGAAGTTTGTTGTGTCTTGGTTTGACTGCATTGTGTGAAGGAGGAACGGATGAGGCTCTTCTTGTTGCCCCAGAGCACAAAGACAAGGTTTCACAGAGAAAAGGGAGCATATTTTAGGGGAGCACTTAAAATTTTCCTTGAAGAACCAATTTAGGTTTGAATTTTGAGGCGGTAGATGTAGTGACATTTTGTTAAATATTTTCCCTTGATTCATGTAAACGTTCCCAAACAGCTTTAATGAAAATGTCCTTCTGTTGATAGAGCATTGCACTTGCAACGCCAGGGTTGTGGGTATGATTCCCGTGTGGTTGACAATGAAAATGTATCTATTCAGTTCAGTAAGTCCCTCTGGAGCAGTACATCTGCTTGATCACAAAAATGCAAATTTTGCTGCAAGAAACAAGATTTTTTTTTTTACATATTGTTTAAAGCCGAATTGTGTATCTTTAAAGAGGGTCTATATTCACCAAGGTTGCACACATCAGACCAGAGGTGACGTTCAGGGGGAAACCCCTCTGACAAATGTCGGAAGTCTTGCCTTTGAAAATCAGATCCACAGTCACCAGAGACACGGCTGCTGATGAATCCAGTTAACGATGTCATTTGAAGCAGACATCCCAGAACCCACGCCGAAATGGAAAACAGCAGCGGGGCCCAAACACGTCCCCCAAGGGCTTCCGTCAGACAGCTTCATCTGCCGAATGTGCAAACCCGTACATACGTTTGCCCAGGGAGAATGTTGATAGTGTTTTGTCAGACATCAACTGTTACATGGAGCACTGTCATTATTAACAGGGGAAATGAAACAGTGAAGCCCATACATTTGCCTGTCGGCGTGTGCTTATGTGAGTTCATTAAGGGCAGGGGGGGTTAAATAGTTGTTCGGGGAACTATTCAACCCACTCCCAAATAATCCCAGACATTTCATGACAAAAAACAGTGGATTGCCGTTGGCTGTCTCCCCGGAGCTGCTAGCCAATCTCAACGCACTAACAGAGGGTAGCTGCTGGAGAATTGTTCTATTGATCGCACCCCGTTATGGTGAACAGAGCCGCGTGTGTGCAGTGAAACACACAAACACACACACTCATGCTAAGGTCTAAAAGAGACAATCTACGGCTGAAATATATTGGTGTTTTGTTCTGTGTTGGGCTAGGTTGTAACTGCGTCTCTAGACAGACACACGATCTGCCGGACACGCACTGAGTTCCACTACAACTACGCAGCCGAAAGTAGCAAGAATGCACAGGACGGGATACAATGCTAGGACATGAAGAGGACAAGTTGTATGTTGTGAAAACGGCAAACGATTTATGTTCATGTAAAAATTGTATTCTGGCTCGTTGAACGGTCTGTCGTCTCCAGTCAATCGATGTTCATGTACATTGATATTCATGTCAGCGAGCTTCACCCAGATCCTGCAAGTGGTCGTATGGCGCCATCCAGTGGTCGTATAGCGCCATCCGGTGGAGCATAATATTCAGTTGACCCGCCCCAGTTGAGCCAGTCAGTTCCCCTCAGGCTGACAGTGAGATCCTCTACCACGCGGACCGTTTTTAAGAAAGAAAACAGATATCACCGGGGACCGAAGAGAAGCAAATAAATTGAGGTTATTACTCATGAAAACAATATAATCCAGTTAATAATTGAATTGCTTCAAGACAGCATTTAGGGATACAAAAAATATTTGTTATTTTTTACAAAAATCAATTTGAGGGAGAGTCTGGTGAAAGTGTTGGGTGGAGAACGCGATGATTTCTTTTTTTTGTTCTTTTTAGAGATATGTTTTCCCCTTGGTTTATTGAAAGTTCTAACCAGAAGAGGATGCTCCTCTCCCACTCATGGAGACTCGACCGGCCACTCCCCCCCTGAGGACTGGGTTTCACGGTCCTGCTTGCCTGGTCCTGACGACCGGTTGGGCTCTGCCTGCCCCCACACACACAAAACCTGAGCCTCCCTCTAACTGGAATTACTGCACTTTAGACAAGAAAGAGTTCTAATTAAAAAACATGGAGCAGATACTGTTTATTCCCAAGGGCTTCACGCACAAAGGACGAAGCCTAAATATCGCTTCAAAGGAGAAACCCATCATGTGTTTAAGCACACAGAGCTCAAATGCTGCTGAAGCTTGCCACAAAAGCCTGCAATTTACAGGGTAACATTCTGAGTCAGGGTTAGGGTTAGGGGAACTGTGTCGGTCTCTTTTCTGTGTCTCATCCTCTGTGTTTACAGAAACAGGAAACCTCCCCCCTTCCCTTATTTTCTCTTTTTTTTGGCCGGGTCCAATCGTTGGGAACGACATAAGAAAGGGGTGGGGTTAACAATGTTAAATTCTGGAGGTGAGGGCTTGGGGTGAAAGGTCAACTGAAACTCTTCTGTACGAATAC
This sequence comes from Novumbra hubbsi, assembly GCA_016801125.1. Lineage (NCBI taxonomy): Eukaryota > Metazoa > Chordata > Actinopteri > Esociformes > Umbridae > Novumbra > Novumbra hubbsi. The sequence continues at coordinate 77,969 of JACXGK010000729.1, forward strand.
GTCTAAATAGCCATCACAAGTGTGTATGTGTGTGTGTTGTTAAGATGTCTAGAGGCCCAGTTAAAGACGTGTTTCTGACACACAGGCATCCAACTCGTAGCACTGCACTTATAATGTTTTGTTATGTTTTAAGCCCTGTTACAGCTTTTTTCCAAAATGGCTGCTATTTCTGCTGATGTACATACCCATCTCCCCAGGTGTTAACCAGGATTAAGGTTAGGTTTCATTCCATCATTCATTCATTGTCACATATAATACGTGCCGTTGAGATAAAAACTATTGAATGTATGTGCATCTAATTACACAGTCAAAATGTTTACAGCCTAATAGTTACAGTGTTACAAGCAGGGATTAGCTTCTGTTTACAACTTAATTTACACATGTATGAGGCCCTGTTTATAACTTATTATAAGAGTGTATAATATACATTATACACTCTTATAATACACTCTAACCCCAACCCAATTCGTCATAAGCATGTGTCAACACTGCACAAGATCGTTGTCCGATGACGGTAAGACATTACAAATGGTTATTGCACTTCCATAAAAGTCTAACAACGCATGGTAATTGCATAACAATGAATACAATTCTCACATGTAAAACATTAGTTTCTTCTTGATGCTTTCACTGCCATGGGTCAAGGTGTGACGCCTGGGATCGCATCAATCGCAATATTAGATTTCATACAGTCTATTAAATCGTGAGGTCACTCACTCAGTCCAACATTCCCACCCCACCACCACTGCCACCACCTGTTAGGACCACCCTGCCTCCACCTGTTGGGACCAGCCCTGCCTCCACCTGTTAGGACCAGCACTGTCTCCACCTCTTAGGACCACGCTGCCTCCACCTGTTTGGACCAGCCCTGCCTCCACCTGTTAGGACCACCACTGCCTCCACCTGTTAGGACCACCCTGCCTCCACCTTTTGGGACCAGCCCTGCCTCCAACTGTTAGGAACACCCTGCCTCCACCTGTTAGGACCAGCCCTGCCTCCACCTGTTAGGACCATCACTGCCTCCACCTGTTGGGACCAGCCCTGTCTCCACCTGTTTGGACCACCCCTGCCTCCACCTGTTTGTACCAGCCCTGCCTCCACCTGTTTGGTTCTGTGTGGTTTTAAGGGGGGGATCAGTGTCTCTTGCTCATAGCCTGATGGGATGGATATCAGAAATATTACGTCATTATATCGTCATTAGTATTGACCTATATCCTGTGATGACAGTTAGTTACCCCAGAGGACCCACCATCAAGACCCAATAAATAGTTACACTTTTACATGTCGTTCTCGGGCTGAAACCTTATGACAGTGAAACCAGGGATCAAAGGACAATTGAAAGAAACATTTGGAATCTTTGTGGGTCCAGCAGAGCACCGGTGAACCCTGACCTTCGTCGTGGCTTCCGAGGCGGCATTCCAGTTGGCCTGCACACAGGAAGCATCTCAGCTACACACTGGGCCTCCCTTCGTCCGCGCAGCGACCGCAACACAGCGGTCGGAGGGGGGGAGTGAGAAAGCAGGAAGGAGATGAGCTGAGGTAAACGTGGAGCGAGAGAGAGAAAGGAGGAAGAGGCAAGAGAGAGGGAGCGAGAGAGACAGTTAAGGGAGATAGAGCAGCAGGGAGGGAGCAGGTTGGGCGTAACTGGGACAACGTGGCAATTGGTTTTTCCAGATTCGCCTTCGGAGAGAATTCTGGGACTGGGGTCATGTGAGGTAGCGCAGGAGCAGTGTGTAGATGTACAGTGTGATCACCTCACATGGTACGTGGCCCTGCAATACTGTATTTACCCAGCTCTGGGGCTCAGACGTGGTAATCATAGTGTAGTGTTCGGGGCTGGTGTTCACAGTTCCCCCTTCCACCCGTTATGCCACGAAATGTTAGGAATGGTCCTAGGAGAATGTAAAATCTCTCTCAGTATAAGGTAAATGAAGGTTTAATTCAAGGTTTACTCTGGGAAGATGCACATGACGATAGAAATCGTAAAGGGGATTGACTGAAATAAGGTCTGCTTGCTTAAACCCCCCGTTGACTCACCTGTCCAGATCACGTTGTTCCAGTAGTTCGGTCTTTAAACAGGGGTCAAACTGGGAAACATGATTTGTGTCTTGATATTCCTTTTTCAGAGCAGAGGTGTCTTCCTTCATGACCTCCCACATAAGCCCGGTTAGCTCATCTCCTTCTGACACTTGACTCATGCAGTTCAACATTGATGGTGGCAACAGAGGCCTGTATGTCCCTTGGTGTTGCACTGTGGTTCCTTAGGGAATCCTTGGTCAGCTCCTAGTGCACCTGATTGTAATTCCAGCCGTTTTATTTAACGGTTAAGGTAGGGCTGTACTTATTTTAATTGCACAAATAAATGGTAAAATTTTTTGATGTGATTTGTTAAATTGCGTTACCTTTGTCAATGAATGTGGTTGGAATTTCAATTAGCTTGAATGTGTCTAAATATATGCAAAGAAATATAATTGTTTCCATGTGATGGTATTCATATAACATACAACAACTCTGCTCAACCTCCAGTAAGCTCGATTTTTTATGCAGTACCAAGACTAAACTGTGTCCCCAAAACTGTGTCCCCAAAACTGTGTCCCCAAAACTGGTCTATAAAAGGAATTGTCTTCTCATTAAGAGAAGTTACTTGTGGACCTTCTTAGATGTGTACTGTCACAGAGGTTGGGACCAAGCACAAACCTTCTCAAAGGAGCGGAGGCGCAGCAAAACATACAGTCAACATGTCAAGGCATGAGTATAAACTCTAAGCCCTCTACTCTTAATGGATTTGAATGTGTCCCTCGAAATCTTGTTAAAATAAATATACTTGTCCCCAGTCTGACAAGTAGATTTAAATGTATTCATCTAGACAAGGGAGAAGGAAAAACTTCACAGGCGTTTATAAAACGTCAAGGTGCATTCCCACACCGCTGTGGCAAAGCGGTAGAGTTACCCGGTGTTGTCACGGATCCCAGCCCAGGACTCCAGGTAGGAGTAGGCAGTGCTGAAGGTCTATCCGGGGCCACCCACACCTCCAAATTATACTCCAGAGTCTTATACCCGAGCCTAGCAGACCTGCTATTTACTGGCTCGTGGACTGTGATTGTATGCTGAGAGAATACGTCCAATTTTGGGTGTAATTGCCTAAACGTGGTTGGTTCAGGAGAAAAAAAGAGGTAGCTATCAATCACTTCAAGTCCACGTCTGTCTTCCTCAAATGCAGATTCCTGGAAGGGAGTTATTTTGCTTCTGCTGTTAGCTCAGTAAAATCTGAAACGTGAACAAGTTCCCTATCGTTCCTGTATGTGACAGAGGTCATCGATATGTCTGAGAAAGGTATTAGGAAGGGGCAGTACTTTTCTCAGACACAACGGCAAAAACATGTTCTGTGCTTTCTCGGACAAACAAGAATGAGATTCTGCAGATCAGAAGAAGACAAACAACAGGGGGGGAACTGGAAAAGTCTTCATACCCACAGATTTGAGAATGTGAGAATGTGTTGTGTTTTACGAGAGACATACAACGAGCAGAACCTGACAGAGACGATGCAAGAGAAAGATGGACGAGGTGGGAAAAGAGTTGGAGTGGGAGGAGTGTATCAGGAAGGGAAGGATAAAGTATGGTGGGAGGAGGGGGAGAGAAGGAAGGCCGTGGGGGAGGCGCAGACATGGCCGTCCCTACTCTTCTAGTTACCTTTGGTCAGTTGTTACAATCCCCCCCTGCCCCCCCCCCCCACTTACAGAAGTGGTACAGTCCAAGGCTGCCAAACCGACTACACGGGGAGAGGCCACGATGAGAAGATGGGGAGGGGAGAAAAGTCCCAGCCAGGATCTTCTCCTCGTACCTTCAGGCCGCGGGATTCCATTCCAGTCTTCCGTTTTTTTCCAGAGGCTGACATGTAGCAGGCTGAGACAGTCCAGGAGGGGTGGAGGCGATCACTGGGTAGGAGGTGGAGGCAGTGGGAAGGAGGGCGGGGGGCCTGTTTTGGGCTCTCAGATGTCTGTGGAAAATGAATCACAGAGAGGCCTGCGTAGGGGGGAGCGAGGAGAGAAGTAGAAACACATCTGGCATCTGGGAAGAAAAACAATCCCAGAGAAGAATAGGAATTGGAGAGCAGTCGGGCTGCTATTTTCCAAAGTCTGTGTGCGGAAGGTATCAGGCAGATGAGGTTCGGGGCCCATTGCTAAGTTGTCCTAAAGGTTCTGAGGGACCTCCACAGGCCTTATCCACCCATATGACTGGCAAACCCTCTGACACAAAGTGGGAGACCACAGACAAATGGAACAGGATACCGAGGAGGAGAGAGAAGGAGACGCGACTGTCATCCTCGTCTGTAATGCTATGTTATTCCAGGCCGGTGATGCCCCTCCCAAAACACTGACCAGTTTCCACAATTCCAAAGGAGGAGGTGCAAAGCATCGCTGCCAGGTTCCACTCCTCTTCGGCTAGCCGGGCTTGTCATTAAGACTTTTCTCTTTCTTTCTGAAAAAGTTTTGGAGCGATTTGCCACAGAGACTCTTTCAACCGAGCCACGTCACCAAACAGCCCGTGGAGAGTTTTTAATGTGAATATTTGTTTCTGCCGATGAACTTGTGTGAATTAAATCATTCATAGAATACGCATATGAATGTAATCACAGATTAGTGACACACCATATTAGAGGGGAAGGACAAGGGCAAGGACTGATTAGAGGGGAAGAGACATAGGATAGTGGTATGGATTTAGAGGAGAAGGGATGTAGGATAGTGGTATAGATCTAGAGGGGAAGAGATGTAGAATAGTGGTATAGATTTAGAAGGGAAGGGATGTAGGATAGTGGTATAGATTTAGAGGAGAAGGGATGTAGGATAGTGGTATAGATCTAGAGGGGAAGAGATGTAGAATAGTGGTATAGATTAAGAAGGGAAGGGATGTAGGATAGTGGTATAGATTTAGAGGAGAAGGGATGTAGGATAGTGGTATAAATTTAGTGGGGAAGGGATGTAGGATAGTGGTATAGATTTAGAGGGGAAGGGATTTAGGATAGTGGTATAGATTTAGAGAGGAAGGGATGTAATATTGTGGTATAGATTTAGAGGGGAAGGGATGGAGGATAGTGGTATAGATTTAGAGGGGAAGGGATGGAGAATAGTGGTATAGATTTAGTGGGGAAGGGATGGGGGATAGTGGTATAGCATGAACCATGACAAAATAACGGTGGCGGAAGAGAAGAAGAAGCAAACGCAAAAGAAATAGGGAGAGAGCATTCCAGAAATCTTGGAGGAAAACCAGGACTTTGAAACTGCCGAGGAGAACTGGGGGAGAACTGGGTTGGATTTTCCTTCTCCCTCTTCCGCTCTCTCTCCATTCTCTCGCTTCCTCTCCAACCGTCTTTGTAGAAGAAAGTGCAAAAAAACACCTTCAGTAAGAGATGTGACTGTTGATTCAGGTCGTCCTCAGTGTAAGAACATTTGATGAAGATCAGGTTGTGGTCCTTGTAAAGCTACAGCTCTCTATAGTTCATTTAGATAGATTTCAGTCAGATAGATTTCAGGTATTTCAGCCAGGTATTTCAGTCAGGTAGAGGAGTGAGAATGGCGGGGCAGACCAGAAGCTTTCAAGGTTCTGAGAAACGCGAGGTAAAGGGGGCCTCGTCTGTGGTCACAGGGCCGGAGACTGTGATCACAGGGCCGGAGACTGTGATCACAGGGCCGGAGACTGTGATCACTGGGCCGGAGACTGTGATCACACGTGTAGAGGATCAGACAGAGAAACACGGGGGGTGGTGGCGTGAATTCGTTGGAAGGAGGGTCCAGGTCAAAGGCCAGATTATGAGCATGTTTATCTTGGTACCTCTGGGACACACAGAGGAAACAGTCTGGACTCCAGCCCAGTGTGGCAAAATCTGGCCTCCGGAGCTTGAGCAAACACACCGACATGAGCCCCTCACCAGCCACTCCGCCACCACATCTAAACCGTCTCTCTACGGCTACCTGTGTGTGTGACAACTGGCGAACGGTGCTTGGAGGATTGAGCTCAGTCCAAACAAGAGATGTGGACCAGAGGACAGTGTTTTAAGATGAACAATCTCCCTGTGTTGGCTTCTCCTTGCAGCCCCCCCACCCCCCGAGGTCACGGTACATTCCTGCCTGCTCTGGCCAGGGATGACACATGAATCAAATGGAGAACACGTCATCCCTCCTGAACCCTGCTGGATGGAAGTATAGGAGAGAAGCCCAGTGCTTTGATCCTCCACAGAGCAGAACCACCACATCAACAAAAATCCACAAGTTCTCAGGGTCCTGGAAGACTGTCGCCGGTAGGTCAGCTACTGAGGATGCAAATAAATAAACAGATTAGAGAAGACTATCTTGACATTCAATTAAAATCCTTGAAAAGGCAAACAAACCAGACTATAAAAATAAGTAGCACTTAGCCTAACCCTAACTGGAAATTAACCGTTTAAACGTTTTATTTACTCATATGAGGAAAAGGGGAATATACTTAGTTGAACTAATGGTGGCGATTCATTATACAAATGATCACCACTAAGTTTTATTACACAGACGATTTTACAGTCCTCTGAATAGGACAAAAGACACTTGGTCAAGACCCGCTCGCTGAAACAGGACGGTCCTGATGGCTTACAATCCCGCAGGGACATTGATTTCACATAGCAGCAGCAAGTCCCGGCACATCAGAATCCCTTAACCATGACTGGCCAGCTACATAGCCCTTAGCCTCACCACAGTCAGCCTGAAATGATCTCCAATGAAAGACTGCAGAGAGAGAGAGAAACCGATCGCAAGGAAGAGGAAGAGGCAGAGATAGTTCTCAACGGAACCAGGGGTACAGGGAAAGAGAGGTGGAGAGACTGAGCAGTAGGAACATTGTTTCTGGAGGGATTTATCTTCCTACTGTGTCAATGGCTTCAAACCTTTACAGTTTAATATAGAAGAGCACTGCCTTGGTGGGAATCACTTTTACATGTGATGAGGTTTGGCTTTTAAAGTTTGCCGTTGTTTAATCTGTGACCCGGAGTCTGTTCCTAATTAAGGTTCTTAGTTTGTATGTGGAGCCAATGTCCCTGATAACAGAGTAGCATTTGAGGAACGCATTGTACATTTAGAACCTCAGAGGATACTGGGTTGCAAAAAGGTATTGAATATGTAATACTGTTTGCATCAACAACATATAGCTATAAATGTAGTTTAAAGACTCAAAGGAATGTTTCACCAAAAACAGCTGATTCGACAAAATCTATGTGGTCAACCAGAAAAGCGCCATGATCAAGGCTGTTTAGCCAAGGCGTAGATCCAAAACAGGTATTGGATCTGCGTAATGGTCTATCAACTGAGCTACAACTCGATAAGAAAATGCATTATGCAAAACTTTAAACTTAAATGTAATGCTTAACAAATAAATCTGAATGTCAGAAGCAAAAGAACACGCGAAAGAAAGTCTTGTGTTGAAATGTGATCCTGACATGAACCTGCAAGTGGCAACTGACCTGATAAATATGCTTTACATTTCACACTGACCTCCCTGAGCGGGGATAGGAAATGGAGACGGCAAATTGTTTAAGTCAACATGCAGGCACATGAAGTCAATGTTCACATGTTTATAGAATCACAAGTGTAAAAATATGGATGAGGTGCTTTAAAGGAATGTCCATGTTTGTAAAGAAAAATATTTAGCAGAATGGTCATGAGAAGCAAGGAGCGATTATCTTATATAAAGAAAACGAGCAATAAACAGAGAGTTAGACAGAAGGAAACAGTCCCTTTCATACATGCCTCTAAAATGTGTCCTTAAACCTGATCCGGAACAGATCCTGTTGGTAGACATTTAAAGTTCTGATCACAGGCAGATCACATTGAGTCTTTTTCTCATCTCCACCTGTCTACAAACATACACACAACCAGAATGTGGACACGAGCAGGATGAAAAGCTGCATGTTAAAGCAGGCATCAACTGGGCCGGGGATTTGTTTAGAGAGGGGATAAGAGGGAGGGAGGAGCGAGAGAAAGTGCAATGTGTCTCTCTTCAGGCTGCAGGAGCACCAGTCAGGACCTGCCCCGTTCCATTCCTCCTTTACTCCTCTGTCTTCCTCTACTATTCCTCCTTTACTCCTCTGTCTTCCTCTACTATTCCTCCTTTACTCCTCTGTCTTCCTCTACTATTCCTCCTTTACTCCTCTGTCTTCCTCTACTATTCCTCCTCTGTCTTCCTCTACTATTCCTCCTTTACTCCTCTGTCTTCCTCTACTATTCCTCCTTTACTCCTGTCTTCCTCTACTATTCCTCCTTTACTCCTCTGTCTTCCTCTACTATTCCTCCTCTGTCTTCCTCTACTGTTCCTCCTTCACTCCTCTGTCTTCCTCTACTATTCCTCCTTTACTCCTCTGTCTTCCTCTACTATTCCTCCTTTACTCTTCTGTCTTACTCTACTATTCCTCCTTTACTCCTCTGTCTTCCTCTACTATTCCTCCTTTACTCCTCGGTCTTCCTCTACTATTCCTCCTTTACTCTTCTGTCTTACTCTACTATTCCTCCTTTACTCCACTGTCTTCCTCTACTATTCCTTCTTTACTCCTATGTCTTCCTCTACTATTCCTCCTTTACTCTTCTGTCTTACTCTACTATTCCTCCTTTACTCCACTGTCTTCCTCTACTATTCCTCCTTCTTTCCTCTCTTACTTCCTCTACTATTCATCCTTCTTTCCTCTCTTACTTCCTCTACTATATATCCTTCTTTCCACTCTTACTTCCTCTACTATTCATCCTTCTTTCCTCTCTTTCTTCCTCTACTATTCATCCTTCTTTCCTCTCTTACTTCATCATATACTATTCTTCCTCCTCCCTACACCTCCCTACACCTCCCTATACCTCCCTACCCCCCTCCCCGCCAGCATTGCTTCTCCTTTGCTTACGTCTTGGTGTTTTAGGAAACCGGCTTAAACCTCAGGATACTTTCGGGTTAAATGATGGTTCCTAGCCAGTGCATTTTAATAGCGGTTAAATGTCCGTCTGGTTCAGGTGAGACAGACACACCCCAGCCAGCCTGCCAGACAGACAGAACAGCGATGATTACGGTTTGATCGCAAATTAGTGTTGTGCTCTCTGTGTTTCCGTCTGCATCCCCCGTCAATCAAACGCTGCCCCAGATCATGCACATCATCTATTATCCCGCCAGCTGTGTTTCCATAGTTACACGTCCGTCCAGCTCGACTCGGTTGCAGGTTCACCCTTGAACCCTGGGTTCCCTGCGTTCTCAGGTCACCGAGGTAACAACAGATATCCAAAGGTCAATGTAAGACACGTTAACACACTTTCTATCTCCTGTGCCTATCAGGTATGATCAATCCGATTAGATGGATTACTTAACTTTTTTTTACCCCTCCCACAGTGGAGATCAATGCACACGTGGATGAAATCTAAGTCCACCCGGATTCGTGGGTTTGGAAGGAAACAGAAGAAAGGGAAAAGTAAAATATATTTAACCCAAGCTCCGCCTCCTCGTTGTGACTGGCTCCAAACTCATCTGGGTCAAAAATCCAAACGTGTGTTTAGAGCCCGGAGGACACACCCTGAGCCCAGGGTGAGACAAGCCAAAGCCGGAGCCTGTGTCACGTGGACCTAGGAACGACTGACCACTTTGAGACCACAAGGTCCTCCAACACATGTCGTTGTCAGTGTTGCTTTTGAACCACGGTGCTGACCGGAGGCCAAGCTCTCCTCTAGACTGTTATAAAACGCTCAGAACTAAACACAATTCTAAGGGAATTCTTGTTAAAGCTATTAGGAGATATTCATACATACATATAGAAATATACCCACGTATGCATGTAGACAGACTGGATGTTTACTTACACCTATGGAAAACTTTGGAGTAAACTTTCAAATGAGTTTGCAATTCATACAACTATATAAGTTTAAAGTATTATTGTTATATATTATATGTTACAACCCTCTGAGAAATGAGGCCTCAGATCTACTTGCTCAGAAGAATCCCTCCATTACTTCAGAGGAATCTGCTCCGTTGGAATGGTCTCTTCTTGCCGTTGGACTGTGTGGGAGAGGGGAGTGGAGGAGAAGCGGGGAGTGGAGGAGAAGAGGGAAGTGGAGGAGAAGCGGGGAGTGGAGGAGAAGCGGGGAGTGGAGGAGAAGAGGGGAGTGGAGGAGAAGCGGAGAGAGGAGGAGAAGCGGAGAGAGGAGGATTTCAACCAGATGCAGCCACAGTTTCACTTTGGACGATCGCCAGGCTGCATGCTGAAGCTATGTCATCATGCCCCGACCGCTCCAACCCCCACCCTGCCTCCTCCCCCTCCGTCACGTTTCCAGCTCCCCTCCACCCTCGAAGCCGTTTCCCTCCATAAGCCGCACACTTGAAGCGTAGGGGGACCAAATGACACCCTTGTGGCCTGCCTAGTGCTGTACGTGACCAGAAGAGCAGTCCGGAGGGTTAGGGAAGTCCTTTGGGACCCCACGCCTTTCTCCACAAGGACAGACGTGTCAGCCTCAGACTGTGCTGGTATCTCTCCATGTCACCCCTGTTGTATTTGGATCGATGTGAGAGAAGCGAAAGACAGTTAATTTGCCGCTCCGGCCTCAAACTGGCCGGATAAGCTAAGGAGGTCGACGTGACGGAAAGTAGGAGACACTTCCATTAAATGGCTCAAGCATTGGTTGGGTGTTCGGGGGAGTGTGTGTTCGGGGGACCCCATCCCCTCCCCCATCTCCCCAAATGTAGTTCTCTCCGCTTGCCTGCTTATGGAGTGGAGAGAGCATCTAGCCCGAGTTGCCTGCCTCTCACATTTACAGCGACGCAGATTTTCCACTGCGCGTTTGGAGTCAGAAGGAATGAAGAAGAATGGTGAGGGGCGGGGCTAGAAAAAGGAAACTGCCGGAAAGAAAAGCAGTCTCCAAGTCGACACTGGAATTTCTGGCGTTGCCTGCCAAACCTACCCATCTAACCAAACGGGAAGATCAATAAAGAAAGTATTTAATCTATGCAAACCTATCAAACTAGGGGGCTATGAGTTAATCCCTTGTAGGTAAGTGGCTGAGTGCTGGGATACAGTGCTGGGATACAGTGCTGGGATACAGTGCTGGGATACAGTGCTGGGATACAGTGCTGGGATACAGTACTGGGATACAGTGCTGGGATACAGTGCTGGGATACAGAGTCCAGGAGAAGGTGGCTGGGTGCTGGGATGTTAGGTTGTCAACCATTTACCCCCAGGCAGGGACCAGTGACCGGTGACCAGTGACCAGGGACCAGTGACCAGTGACCAGGGACCAGTGACCAGTGACCAGGGACCAGTGACCGGTGAGCAGTGACCAGGGACCAGTGACCAGTGACCATCAGTAAAGCATCCCCAGCCTCTGGGCGATGTGATGGGGTCACCGCAGACACAGCCCCCCCGAGGGGTGGGAGGATTCTGGCGTGGAAAACCACTGTAAAGTGTAAAAAGGAGATCCACATGTGCACAGACACACAAGCACAGACACACATAACATTGGCCTCTGTGAGCCTCAATGTGCCAGCCACATGGGGTAATGTGTTCCAGGTGTGTTTGGAGGGGGCGTTTTACAGTCCCAGGGGGAGGCTTATGACTCCTGACCTTCAACTGGGCCTGAATTTACGGGGAAACTCCACGGGATCTGCAACCCCTTTCACTGGAGGCTCTCGTCAGCCGCCAAGAAGCCTTGTAAATACAAATAAAAAAACACGTTGAAAGAATGAACAAACACACACACACACACACATCAATATACATACTTGCATATTTGCAAACTGTGCAGCACTCCATTGAGAGTGAATACCGTGGTGTGTTAACATTTAGAGAGTCCAACACTTTCCCAGAATGCAGGCGGTTTCCTACAGACCATACCGATTGCCAGCATCCTAGTGGCAGGTCAGTTGACTAGGCGTCAGAGAGGAAGCACGAAGCATTTCTAGTCGTGCTGAGTGTCAGTGTGTTACTGCAGTGGTTGAAATTATCATAAAGTTGGAGTAATTAGCTCATTATACCCCCTCCACGGTGTCCCATACTGTTCACTGATTCGCTGTAAAGTGACAGGGAGCGGAACACCTCATTAACGAGGCAAGGCTTGGGTGGCCACAGACCTCACAGGCATTTACCGTGGGATGAAATAACCTACGCCATAAACAAAGTTCCTTTTATTTGTGTCCTGTTCGATACTGACCTAGCAAACGTTAACTAATAAGATCTAAAGTCCTTCAGCAGAAGGCCATCAGGTGGCTATGGCAAGTTATATATATCCATAAATATATATATATATATATATATATATATATATAAAACAGGCCTCACACTTTCTTCCATAGATTCCTGTCAGAATGTAAACATGCTGCCTTCTCCCCAAACTGTATCTGGTACCGCCAATGAATGTATAGATCTTACTATGTAATGTGTGCTGGGTGTCAGTTCAACATAATGTGCAGTATAAAACACAAGGTAAATTCATTTACATCAGAATACAGCATTGGTTTGGAATTAATACAGAACTTTGTACGTGTGAAGTTTACTCTTTTCAACTAACAGAATAACAACAGAATAACAGTTGTGTCGATAAAAATAGAATAATAGCACTTCTTAATAGTCCTTGCGTGATATCATTGAAACAGGTTTCTACTGCTGTACTTTTCTGGAATATAAACTGCTGGCGTGGACCCTTTTTATTTGGACCTGTAATTAGTTCACCATTTGGTTCCTCTCAGAATCAAGAGTTTCTGAACTGAGGGGTGGGTCTACCGGACTGCATATCTAAATGGCCCTCTCCCATGTCATTCAGAAGAGGAAAAAACGCAGCATTTCTCCTTCCCGTCAAACCTCAAACAGGCCTTCACTAGCTGCTCCAAAAGCAGGCCCTGTATTTCTGACCAAAAAAACACTGTGCGTCCTCATCAAACGCAAACAGAGTTTAGCCTTTAATCTGCACCTCAAATTCTTCAGTGCAGCTGAGTTGAGTGACTCCTCTAGTGAGGTCTTATTCAGTGTTGTCTCCTCCTAGCCTCGGCACTTTGGAAGCCGGAAAACCCAAAGACGCAGACATGTTGAGCCACGGGGAGACAAGAGAGAGGAGGAAACAACAATGAAATGGCGGGTGAAGATGGCATTGTTTTGATACCGAACAAGCTACTTTGAAAAATGTTTACAGTGAAATAATGAGACTGCCGAAAAAGTGAGGGAAAGAAAGATGGAGAGAAGGGATGGAGAAAGAAACGAGAGAAAGACAAATATAAAGACGTGACTGTCAGTGATAGTATTATGCCCACATCCAGAGCTTCAACTCTCCAATCCTCCTCCTTCATTTGGCGGACGGGCTGGAAAAAATGAGACCGCAGTCTGCCTCTAACTGCATACAGACACAAATGTTATACAGAACCAAACAAAACAGTCAAAGACTACCACACAGTAGTATCGCAGTGTTTCACTGAACTAAATGACATTTTGCAATACAGTAAATTTACATTGAAAAATGTATGTGCTGTCTAAACCATAAATACATTTGTGAAAACAAATGTGTAGCATTAAACTTACAAATACATTCCATAAATAAAGAAAATGGCATGCAATGAAATGAACACATATTTTTCTTCAGTCTATGCAGACAAATTCTTTACTTGGTCTGTGTTTTATAAAACAAATCACTGAATTATGCTGTTCCACAACAGACGTTCCACATCTATTAAAACAGACCTGAATTATGGGGGGGGGGGGCTGTTTGCCTTACACTCTCTCACCAGCACAACTCTCCAATGAGCACAACATCGATGTGCATTATCTGAATAAAGAGGGTTCACATACGACGTTTAGGGAGGTGATGAAGCAATATACCCCGGGGGCAGTTTCCTGGGCAAATAACATGCCTAAACCATTGATGGCTGGATTCGCTGATCCAGATTAAACCCAGTACTGGATTAAAAAACTAATCTCACGGGAAGTTTCCACTGAGCTAATTATTTTTAGACCAGGTATTTGCTTAATATTTACAAATACTCTCACTTTCCTATTCTCACACAACTCAACACACGGAGGAGGTCTGGATGAGTCATTTACCTCCTGGGATGTTGATGGGTTCCGCAGCCATGGAACCAGGAGGTTGAGTCCTGAGGGAGGGACTCAAGGAAAGCAACAGAGCATCTGCATTTCCTAAGCAGAGCATCCCAACAGAGCATGTGCATTTCCTAAGTGTCAGGGTTCCGCCCTAGCCTGACGGTTTTCGCCTCATTTCCACCCCCTGGTGGCCGTTGGGCGCAAGTACGGATCAACGTCACAATCACACCCAGTCACCAATCACTCACTCAACGGCCCGCACCTGTCCCTCATCAGTCAATCACGGTCCCTACATAGGTTCCCTGTTCCCATTCCCCTGTGTCAGTACAAACAC
>JACXGK010000730.1:9738-53353 GCA_016801125.1 Novumbra hubbsi
CCCCCCCCCCCCCCCCATCCGCCCTCCACACACACGCAAACACTCGCACACACACGTACACACACTCCCTTTCTCTCTCCCTCTCACAGGAGCGCTGTAGAGTTGACGGGAGGTAATCCCCGACATGTGAGAGGGCGGCACGAGCCGTAGAGGGTGGAGGCGGGTTGTTTTTCATTCAAATCCTCACAGCTCCTATAAAAAGAACAACTCCGATAGACGTAGTCTAAAACAGATGGGAAAAGGTGAATGATAGATTTCTATCTAATCTGCCTGCCTTGCTGGCCCGATAGCATCTGCAGGCCGAGATGCAAAAGTCTGCAGGTGTCCTGGCTGTGATGGCCCTGAAACACACAGTTCTATGTCTGGTTCTGCTGCCCCGGTTTCTCTTGGCAGCGCTGATGCTTTGGCTCCTAGACTTTTTGTGCATTAGGAGGAAGGTTCTGCAGAAGATGGAGAAGCGGGGCAATAGCCCCGACGACCCGCCCGTCTGCGTCTCCGACTCCAACAAGATGTTCACTTTGGAGTCGCTTAGGGCGGTGTGGTACGGACAGAAATTAGACTTTTTTAAATCGGCTCACCTTGGATTTATAGCGCCCAACACTGAGGTGGTACAACTGCAAGAGCAGCGCAGGGTCAGGGTCTTGGACTATGTGAAAGGGAGGAGACCTCTCATCCTTAACTTCGGCAGTTGCTCCTGACCACCGTTCATGACGCGCCTGGCTGCTTTTCAGCGCGTCGCGAGCCACTACGCGGACATCGCGGACTCCTTGCTTGTTTATATCGAAGAGGCGCATCCCTCGGACGGCTGGGTGAGCTCGGATGCGCCTTACCAGATCCCCAAGCATTGTTGTCTGGAGGACAGGCTGAAAGCTGCTCAGCTGATGCACTCGGAGGTGCCCGGCAGTATTGTGGTTGTGGACAATATGGACAATTCGTCTAACGCGGCGTATGGAGCCTATTTTGAAAGACTTTATATTCTAAGGGATGAGCGGGTCGTGTATCAGGGGGGCAGGGGACCAGAGGGCTACAATATATCAGAGCTGAGGAACTGGCTCGAACAATACAGGAATGATTTAGAGAATTCCCGAACGGTGGTGGTCCACGTTTAAAAGATGGTCTTACCATTACCCGCGGCGCGTGAAGTCTCCAGTGAAGAAGTATTCAGATGCTGCTAAAAACTCCTGACACACTGCACATATGCCTATAGGCCTATACATTTTGTTTTGGTTCAGAAGCATTATAACAGGACGCAGATGTTGGAACATGTGTATGATCAAAAACGGACGATAGGCTTAGCTGTTCTGTTGTGCTTGTCTTGTCCTTACTTGTTTGGTTATGTTTTGTAATAAGCTGTTCTATTGATTCGAACCTAGGCAACATTTTATATGCCTATTCCAGTTTTACATCATTTGCTTAGCATCACTTTATTTTCAATCGGTCTCTACCTTTAGGCGTGTGTGTGTGTGTGTTTAAATGCTAATACCTTTTATTCTAGTGTTGCTGTGAAGTTCGGTTTTTAAAGGGTTTTAAACCAGAAAACTGATACTGATGTTATTTAATACTAGAGTACTTGGCGACTAGCAATGTCCTCAAGGAACAATTGCCAAACGTTCTGTAAATTATATTTTATTGAACATATATTTTTAATAAATGTTAGAACACGTTCATCTGATGACTCCTGAAAGCATCTTACTAATGCGTAGGCGTAGGCCTAATTGTGTGTTAGAATATACGTCGGTATTAGCTCACCAAAATCTTTTGAATGCTATTTTATCACTTCACGTGCACCTTCACGAAACAGCAAGACAGACAGCATTGGTTATCATTGGTTAGGATAAACAATTCATCAATAGTTCCAATCAATTAAGCTCTGTGATTAGATGAACTGCAAACATGTGTACGCTATGTGCTGCTACCCAATTGATTAAGTGTCAGTAGTTGTGTTAGTTTTATGCATTTAGGCGTGAATTTATTTTACCCTTCATAAAAGAGTGATATTCCCAAGTATGTATTTTATATTAATATTCTCATTCGCTACTGTAGTCAAATTCAACGTTTACATCTCAATTAAAATATTAACTCAAGCAATTAAGTAAATATTATTTATGCTTTATCTTTTTTCTTGACATTAATTGGTTGTTATCTGAGGATAATCTTTTTTTACAAGAGAGTCCTGTATAAAATAGCAGCACAAATTTCAGATACAAATACAAAATAAATCACCAACATCGCTTTGCACATTAAACAGACAGTCGTGAATTGTTTCGGGAGCTGTGCTGTGTCTAGAGGTCAAAACAATTAATAGCTTTAAACAAATTGAATGAGAAAAATGTGGCTATTTAACAATATTTTGCTGCCCTATTCTATACGTTAAAAGCCCAGAGAACCGGAATGTATTATTGATTTTGCGTCATATTGTAACTAGTTATTGCCATAGCATTCAATAATTTGTATTCACAAAGTACCATTGTGCTTTATGATATGCCATATTGATGGGTGTCCGATGTAACAGCAAATCATGCTCTGGCTTTAGCCCCAAGATATGATCTCTCTTGTTATCTCTCCCGCTTTCTCATTACTGTCCTCGTTCTCTTTCTCTTTCCCTTTTATGTCTATGTCTGCCCCCAGTCAATTACGATAGAGAAAGTATGGAAAGTATGCTTTGATTGAGACACCTAGAAGCGGCCCAGAGGGCTATTGGAGTTTTGGAAAATACTATTTCAATGGAGAGCGTGCCTGTTTCAAATTGCCCATAGTAATGCCTGGGGCTGGATCAATTACCGACAGGCCTAAGATGCACTACCCCTGGACAATTCACGTCACACCATTCACACAGTGACTCCTATTCACATGGGTTCGCTCATATTGATGTTCTTGTTCTTTGCGTGTATCCCATATTTAAGATGAGAATTCACCCCCACAGCCAGACATATCCTATCCTTCAGGAGCCTGTTGAACACTTTCAAAAGTATGTCAAATTGTTTCCCTATTAGACTTCAAAGTTTAATTGGCATTCATATAAATCGTACTGCGAAATAACAGATTCTCCATCAACGTAGCATAATTAAACAGTGAAGCCATCCAGCGATTCTGTGGCTGCAGTTTCGTCAGTGGGACGGCTGAATTAGGAGATTGGGTTGAATTTTGAGATCAAAGCTGCCAATTGGATTTGCAGTGTGAATACGGTTATCACTCGAATATAGGCTTACCAATATTAACTGTTAAATATTTATCAATAGGCTTACCAATAGTTGCTGTTAAGGATTTCAAATGAACAGTGTCAAGAACCAATACAGAGCAAGGAACGACAAATCCCGGAATAGAAAAAAGGATAAGTAATTAGCTTTCCAACAGATACAACATTGATTAAGTAGGTATGATCCACAGATCAAACATTATGTGCAGAAACCTACCGAGATTACGCCCTATATAATAGACCAGCACAAAATGTCTACATCTA
This sequence comes from Novumbra hubbsi, assembly GCA_016801125.1. Classification (NCBI taxonomy): domain Eukaryota; kingdom Metazoa; phylum Chordata; class Actinopteri; order Esociformes; family Umbridae; genus Novumbra; species Novumbra hubbsi. The sequence continues at coordinate 13,199 of JACXGK010000730.1, forward strand.
GTAATTATTAAAGAGATTTATTGATTCATGGAATTCATTCAATGATTAAAAGAATGTGAATCATTATGTTCATGTCAAAACATGAACATAAACAGTACATAGATTTTCTTTTGTTAATGAGTCAATTAAGTAGATTTTCTTAAGAAACAATTTCAAGGCCCAAAAGCTATGATTATGTAGAGTATATGATATAAACATATCAATAGTATGGTCTACTGGCAGAGGGGACATTTAATTGATGGAACATTTTTCTAGAACTATCTAGATAGTTTGAAATATTAATTCATTTGGCCATTGATCATATTACAGTGAAACAGATAATAAAGAGGACATCATTAAATGAGAAACTGCCACTGCCTTAATGAGAAACTGCCACTGCCACTGACCATATTAAAAGGTTGTGTTGGGTGTACTTGTTAAGTGTCATAAGGAACATTGTGGCAACACTGCACTATGCTCTGAGAAGACATTTGACAATAGCGCACAAAGGGATCTAACCGCTTGCCTTTCTGTTAGCCTAACCTTACACTTCAACTAACCCTAACTACAAATCTGTGTTAGGGCACAATGACAACCAATCACATCATTTATGCTTTCAAGGCAGAGCTACCTTAAAAAAAAGGTTCACCAAGAAAAAACGTTTACCTGCGATTGGATTAATTGGATTACAGGGTTTTCAACCCAAAATCCTTCTTAGTGGAACCCACTTAGAATTTGGCATGGGACCTGACTGACGTCAGCCTGGAAGTGTGAAATTGTTTTGCTCATATTTACACGTCTCCCTCTACTTTTCTGTAGAGGGTCTCATGGTCTCAGATGAGAATGTACATTTAAATCAACTGCCTTTATCCCTTCCAGCCACTCAATAAGACAATGAGTGGAGAGGATTCTGGGGCAAAAGGTGAACTTCAGGTGACAAGAGTGATTGCGGAGTGGTAGTCGCAGAACTTGATAGCATTAGCCTGGCTTTAAACTCCTAGCTCTGGCTGTGTTTGTTTATTCTCAACAATGAGGCTGTAATCTGAATATGTTACACAGGAAATCTAGATTGCAAAAACTATAGATCGTTCTGAGTTGTCCCAGAATCCCATGAGTTAAAGTCTGGCTGGTCCAAGAAAACCAATGGATTTGGATCAGATTTAATAATTTTCTACATGTCATTGGTTGACAAAGCATTTGTCAACAGGGATGAGCACAGTTACACTCATCATTTAAAGCATCTCATGACCATCTTGCTGTCCATGCCATCTGACTGCAATGTCTCTGCAGCCGTTGACTCCGTTTTGTGCAAGAAAATGTTAAGTTCCACCTCATTCTATGATGACAGTGCACACAATAACTTTGCAGGGGTTATCAGACTGAATAATTCATCACTGCCAGCTTGCAATCCATTCCAGTCTTCCCTAATGCTAAGAACACAGTGAGAACAACCATAAAATACAGCAGCTATTGTTACTTAGCAATGTAGTAATAGCTGATTTTTTTACTGGCAGGGAACACAGATGTAATTTATACTCTTTTAGCTATTTGTAGCCAAAAATGAAAAGATTAAAACAAACAAATAGTATTTGAAATACTGACAAAATGTACAAGAGCTCTCGGCATAGGTTACTTCACGGTGCCATTGCAACCGTAAAACTCTCATTTACCTTGGTACTCTGATTGGTCAGAAAGAATAGAATCTGGGATGATTTTGTTTTGGTACATCATCCCTAATTATGACGTCACCTAAAACAACTGGAATGGAAGTTTCAGACTGAACTATGCAGCTACAGAAGATTTTGATTATCGTTGTCAGGTAACCAGTAAATGTGCACGAAACACAGCAATCTGTGCAGAAATTAACACAAACCAACTGGGTAAAAACCAAATGATCCAAACCATTTGGCTAATGTTTTACTTTAAAATTAAGTAAAAGAGAAATAAGCAACTAGACACCATCAAACCACACTCAGTATATGTCCCAGAGGACGAAGGAATAAGAAATCCATAGCAACGCTGTCATCAAACTGTCTGTCTGCATTTGCGTGTGTGTGTGAGAGAGAGCAATTCTTAAAGTTTAATTTACCTACATAGCTTTGTGACTATGCTGACATTGCGTGAGTGGTCAGAACACTGCTTAGGATCTATGTTGATATACATTGATATACATTTAATTATAAGTTTATTATAAGTAATAGTGACACTGGCATTTACGTCTATGATACTCTATGAATTTCTTAAATAATATGGCTGAACAGCTCAAAAGAAAATCATTTGGATGTTAGTTTTGAAATACATTTATTAAATCTGAGAGCTACAATAATTCCACTTCTTCAGTAAACCTGAGGTATTTATTCATTTGTAGCTGCAGACAACAAAAAACAATGTGGGCATTACAGAACACATTTCTATGTTACACCAGCTCCACAAACATGACTGTGTTCCTTATTCTCACTACTTTCGGGGGAGTATGCAACTGGTTTCTAGCTCAAAATGATAACATTTATATAAACATTATGAGCCCATACAGCAAGTGCTGAACCTGTGGCTCATCCACTTCACATGTGGCACATGAAGACATGTACAGAATTGCACTCAAACCTATCAGGCATAAAACAGAGAGACACAAACGGCAGACAAACTGTGGAAGAGAGAACAAGCAGCAAAGACAGGAGCAGTATTCTGGTTGGATGACATTTCACTCAATAATCTGATGACCTTTTATGACAATATTTCATTTTATCAACCACTCTTCTCCTCCAGGGAGTCTTCCAGAGAGATGAAAGCCTGGCTGGCAGACACAGAGAGAGGGGAGGGTGGGAGAGGTGGCTAGTAGGGATGTTCATGCCAGACCTTCGGTGAATCGCACACTGTCTGCAAAACACAGGACCAGTGTTCTGATTGGACACAGGAAGTTAGGCTGTTATGAAAGCTGTAATAAACCATGAAGTGGATATTTATTCTGAACACAATATGGCGAGTTGAGAACTTGGATAAAAATATCTGAGCCAGTTGATGTTGACACAAGTTGAAGTTTAGGCATGAAAATTATAGTTACACAACAGTCCTGAGGTAAATGGGAACTAGGTTTGGTTTATTAGAAAGTATACAAAGATGGTGTAAGTTGTTGCGAAGGAGACTAGGAGAAGGAGGTGACAGGAAGACAAGACAGTGTCATCAGCATTTTGGGGAAAAGTGTTGGTTGGTCCAGCATCCAATCATTTGTCAGGTCACCTCAGCACAGCATCTGTATCCTGGATTGCCATGGTGATGCGGTTGCTATGAGATCACTCCATCTATAGATCACACAGTGGCTGGCAGATGACACCGGGTGCCTTTCCTTTTGGCTCAAAATGGACCCAGTTACACACAGATAAAACTTGTACACGGTGATTTGTCAACAAACCCCCAATTATGTCCCTTATCACAAGGACACGGCAGTAGGTATATTATATATAAATTGATAAAGAAATTTAAATCGATAGCTGTAACATGAGGTATCTTAACAGTGATGCAGGTTTAACAACTAAAGGCAGATTCTTCATTAGATATTTATACTGAAAAGTAGCATATTTTCAGAGTGTGTTGAACTTAAGATGGACTGATATTGATCTAACCACAGTTTCTCAAAAAGAGGTCAGTAAATAACTGAACTACAGGACTTCGCACTGCAGTCTGTAGGTAAAAGAAAATCAATAGGGCTCGTCTTGACAAGAACAGCCATACCAAAATCAACAATGAGGTCAGAATATGATACGTGACAAATTACGGCTAGCAGCTACTCACTACAATCAAGGCCTGTCTGACTCTCTGGCCAGCAAGGAGGGGTGATCGCATGTCACCCAATAAAGACTTTCCCTCCCTTTTTTTCCGCTCTTCCCCACCTCTCGCTCTCCTTCTCAGCGTCTTCCAGGAACTCTTCCGCTCTACAGTGTCCCCGTATGACACTTCTTAGCGCCTCTTACGTGACCCTGTAGCAGAGTCCTGGCTGGCTGCCAACATACAGTACACCCAACTACCTAATAAACTGCCAATCAGCTTATTTCCCCCCTGACCTAGGACACCTGTGCTCGGAGCCTTGGAGAGACACAGAGGCTGGCTGAGCATAGCTTTCTGTCTGCATGCCTGCATAGGACGGATGTGAAAAGGCTAGTTAGGTATGGGTCTTTCTCAGCTGGCATTATTTGAGAAGCAATTTGTGTTGATTTGTCTCAATGTGCAAAACAATGTTTAAGCCATATTTGAAGATAAAATCATGCATTTAAGTGCGTGTGTTTGGGCGGGAACATATGAGGGAAGTGGAATTGAAAGAGTTCAACCTCAAGGCTTTGTGTTACAAAAGGCCAAGTTCCTGAGTCTCATATTCAAATCCTCAGATCGGTTGTGTACACCATGAGATATCAATTACAGCCACATCTGTTTTCAGTCAGTGAGACAGTACAATTCCATGTTATCATCCATTTCTCCCAGAACTTGTCCTTCCCGGCACGTGCACACACATTGTGGACATTGGAGATGCATTGAGAAGACCACAGGGTCCGGGTGAAAGGTTTGGTACAACCACAGTAAAGTTGGTCATAGTTCACAGATTAACTTCGAAGGGAAAATGGGGCAAACGCTTTAGACTCTTTCAGTAAATGGACTGATGGTAAGAAGCGTAATGCTTCACCATCATCTATCTGAATCTGGAGGTTGATGTCAGAGATGAGGAGAGCCATCCGAATGATTCAGAGCTGATTTACCAACACGTCATGTAGAAAAGCTGGGCCTCAGGTCGATTGGCTTTTCTGTTTACAGCTTTAGCCACTGATAAATGTTAACCAAGGCAAACAGGATCAATCTGAGGGTATTACAAAATCAATCTGAAAGCTACGTTCTCTGTCCCAATAAGTTGCTGTGGACATCCCTCTGTCAGGTGTTAATGACAACCATGACACATGGACTGAAAAACGTTACCTTGTCCCCATGCTCTCTGTAACAGTCTTGAAAAAACACTACATTTTGACTAATAATGTCCCAGGCTATTATGTGACTACTCAAATTAATTGCATTGATACCTTTTACTTCTAACAGGCCTCCCTTAAAAAGATGCATTGGCTTCAGTGAGTTTTATCCTTTATTGCTATATTTAGCATATAAATTACTTTATTCAATATGTAAGATAGTATCCTTTGATACAAACGTTTTTGTTGGAGTTGCTCCAAAACATAGCTTAATTGCAAAACTTAAACAACAGTGTTGATATTTATGAATAGTATAAACAGTTATGTCTTACACATCATCTTTCTATAAAGACCATAAACATTTAAATGCTTTTCTGGGCTGTCTTCTAAATTTTCATCCACTCCATTTTAATGTAGTTGCGATGAATCTGTAAACACAATTATTATTGTGCTCATATTGTTTCTTTGTCAATGCACCTCTGATCTGTTACTTGGTAAGTACACGTCACTAAGCCTACACATCCCTCACTCTAATGTTGTATCCGAAGTAGAAACACACCTGAACAAACCTTTGGTTTGTAGAATCAGGTCTGTGACAGCTTGACTAAGACATAAGCCAGGATCCACAAATGACACAGAATGACTGTTTCCATGTTGACTGTATGCCTTAATTCTAATAAATGTAATTAACCAAATAATTCTGGAGTTAATAACCGGTGGGGACTGACTGGGAGCAGTGTAACTGTTGATACTACTGTATGTATTTACAATACATTTCAAGTGTTGCAAGACTAAAACTTTCAATTGGGTTTTGTTATTCCTGGTTCTGTTCTTGATCTTCATTGACAGATCCAGGGCAAAGGGGCCCAGACAGTGTCCACACTGTTGAACCTGGATCACGAATAAGCTCAAATGGCAGCCAACGTGTGAAAGGCGTTAAAACTTTGTGTTGCGGGGTAAAGAGTGTGTGTAAGAATATTCTTTAAAATCAAATTGAATTCAAATATTTTACTTACTTCAATTTGATCTTGAAATAGGAGAAATAGTTCTCCTTACTGACACTCCAGCACCTCGTACTGCCTCTCCCAGAAGGCAAGCTAGCAGTGGTGATATCAACATAGGTTCTCTCTATTTTCATAAACACAAACTACCCTTGTGATACAATATGCAATGTTTATGGGGGAGATTGAGTTGCGATTCCAGTGTAAGATAGTTAATGCTGTCTTGATTTAACCCCAAGGTGTGCTTTACTCAACTATTCGATTGCTTTATCTCTTTCACACACACACACACACACACACACACACAACTTATCAGCTCAAACAAGATCACGGTGGCTCTCACCTCAGATGAACCCTCAGCACAAGTTTTAGACTCTCTCCTGGCTCCCAAAAATGTAGCACACGGCTGTCCTCTCTGCTTTCCCTCTCCTCTTGCGCTAAGAGCATGGTTGTTAACAACTCATCTGGTCTGATTGCTCATTATCTAACAGTGTCAGGCCCTTAAAGGATTTGTAAGCATTTAATTTTTTGAAGCATCTTATCGCTCCTAGCAAAAATAGAAACCATGGCTAGGTTCCAATATCTATACTAGGATGCAACAAGCCTAATACAAAGCCTCATTCTATTAAGTGTTATGTAAGTGTAAATATCACAACAGGGCCCATATTCGTAGTTTAGTAGGAACTTTTATTTCCGGGAAAATCTTGGAACGCACTGAAAAATCTTAATGGGACAAAGGCGGCAACTGGAACAAATCGTTCAGACGGTTCCAGGGAGAAGGTTCAGCTGGAAACGGAAGGTTCCTGGAAGTCACTTCTCTTAAGCTAGAGGGTTCCAAGGAAAACCCCCAAAAAATTAAAAACGTACTTGGTCCAAATGATATAACCTATGACGTTGCATTTACAAATACATTCATAAAGTTGCCCTGTTGAGTCAACATTTCCAAATAAACCATTTCCAAGAAAGCGATTGCAAGAAGCATTTGATTTTCATGATCTCGACTATCCTTAGAAGTAATTTTACTTAACATTATCAAGTTGTACAGTTTAAAGTAGTACACGCCAGTAGGAGTGTACCATAATACAAAGTACAAATGGCAAGTCTAGACCAAACCTGATAGCTTTCATGTTCTTGCAGAACCATCAGAATACGTAAAGGCAGTCTCATTTCGATGAACAGCGCTGGTCGCCCAGTGACTATATTTCACCCTTGACCCTTGGTGCATAATCTCTCTTTTCTTTACATGGACACATTCACGCCACATTAGTAGCTACATTGCCCTTCTGAATCTTTGGCCCCATTGCCAAAGATCAGAAAAAAGCCTATGTTAGTGGTGTTTGTCAGATTGATCAAAATGTGTGATCTAAACTTAAATTAAGTTGGAGAGCCACCCCAATTCATGTAATCTCACATATATATTTAATTGTTTATTTATTATAGCTACCCTAACTCCTCCTACAGTTCTTGCACTACAGAGACATGACATCTGTCAAAATGTGCATCTGGTTTCTGATTGCGTTGCTATTGTTTTTATGGAAGGTTTCATGGCAAGGTTTAGGAAATATTTACATTGTTGTGGCAAAAAACATAGTCATACTGGCAGAAGGGCAGCAAGCTACAATGAACGTTGTTTGCCTAGCAATTTACGTAAGCAAACTTTCCAGAATGAGGAAATGTACAAATGGCTGCCGTTACAGTACTGTTTATGCAGTGACAATGAAATGGCACTGACTTCAACAATGGGACTTAATTTGTCAAAAGTTAGTGGAACACAAGTCACATAATGAAGAAAACGTTCAGTGAAATCTAAAAGCATAGTTACGTTAGTTTTGGCCAATCAGGATTCCACAAATTGTTATGCCCTGCCCCTGAATTACAGATTGTCAGTTGAAAGCAACGTAATTTCTGCAACCCTCACTGGATAGATTACGCTATACCAAACGGTTTAAGTATTAGAATAACTAAGGATGAAGAATTAAGAAATATCTTAAAAAGAAAGAACAGAAATCACATAATTGTTGGGCAGAGACTAAGTTTATTAATCTGTTAGCAAACCACTGACCTTAAATTTTATTGTGAGGTTGATATCTCGAAGTGGCGCCAGCCACGACCCATCTTCAATGCTCTTACTGAGGGGAAGGAGGTTGTTGGCCAAGATCTCGCAATACATGGCCCCAACCATCCTCCCCTCAATGAGGTGCAGTCGTCCTGTCCACTTTGCAGAAAAGCATCCCCAAAGAATGATGTTTCCACCTCCATGCTTCACGGTTGGGATGGTGTTCTTGGGGTTGTACTCATCCTTCTTCTTCCTCCAAACACCATGACGGTGTAGTGTGTTACTAATGTTTTTCTTCGAGACTGTGGTCCCAACTCTCTTCAGGTCATTGACCAGGTCCTGCCGTGTAGTTCAGGGCTGCTCCCTCACCTTCCTCATGATCATTGAGGCCCCACGAGGTGAGATCTTGCATGGAGCCCCAGACCGAGGGTGATTGACCGTCATCTTGAACTTCTTCAATTTTCTAATAATTACGCCAACAGTTGTTGCCTTCTCACCAAGCTGCTTGGCTATTGTCCTGTAGCCCATCCCAGCCTTGTGGAGAGGTTGGATTCTGTTTGATTGAGTGTGTGGACAGCTGTCTTTTCTACAGGTAACATGTTCAAACAGGTGCAGTTAATACAGGTAATGAGTGGAGAACAGGAGGGCTTCTTAAAGACAAACTAACAGGTCTGTGAGAGCCGGAATTCTTACTGGTTGGTAGGTGATCAAATACTTGTCATGCAATGAAATGCAAATTAATTACTTAATCATACAATGTGATTTTCTGGATATTTGTTTTAGATTCCATCTCTCACAGTTGAAGTGTACGTATGATAAAAATTATAAACCTATACATGCTTTGTAAGTAGGAAAACCTGCAAAATTGGCAGTGTATCAAATACTTGTTCACTCCACTGTAGGTAGCTAGCTACTTCCTCAGAATTGTACCTTTTCAAGTTTAAATTACAATGCAAAATTTAAAAACAAATCTCAAAAAACTAATGATGACTGGAACCCCTTGTTAAGATACCCACACAGCCTTGTATATATAGTTTGTTTCAAGTGAAAACAGCAACACATCTTTAAAAACAAAGAAATGCATAACAATGGATGAGCCCATTCACATTTCTTTCCTTACTTGTGGGCTCTCTTCCTTAGCTTAGTATCGTTGTTTTAAATTATCTTGACATTTCTAAAAATGTGTTTTTGCTTTATCATAGGGTAGGTTGTTAAATAAATTAAGTCTGAAACAACAAAATGTGGAGAAACTGAAGGGGTCTCAACTTTCTAAAGACACTTCATACAGTGATATAAATAGTAACAGGGACTAAATACAAAATATTACAGTCATAACAATAACTTTATATGCATGTTTGTGTGTATATGCATGTATGTATATACATAGGCAAGAAGAGCATCAGTGGTAGAAGCAATAAGTGTGCATTTGTCCAAATGTGAGAGAACAGTTGCTGAGGTTAGTTCCAGTAAGGTCCTATGCACTCTGGAATGGGGGCCCTGTGATGAAATAGCTGAACCAGCCTGTCAAACACCATATTAATAAGAATTATAGGCTTATAAGAACGTAGTTAACCAGTGAAGCACATATAAAGTGGAACATTTTCAGTTTTAACCAAAAGCCACCTAATATGCTGGCTAGCTAACATCAGTAACACATGGGAGATGGTAGGAACAGGGACCGTTTAAGAGTGATGTCAAAAGAGAGAGCAGAAAGAATTTATCAAAGACAGACGTTGGTAAATTCAATTCACCTGGTAATAAATTAGGTGTAATTGTAAAGATATTCTTTTATTCTCAGAGGGTACCTGGTGGAAGATAAACGGCAACAATGTGAAGTTGAAGAGGAAACGTGACATGGCAAAATGATAAGGGCTTGAAAGGCATAGACTGAGCTGAATGCCTAGCAGATGTGAAAACCCCACAAAAACAGGCACTGGTTAACTAAACAATTGCACATTTCCCTGACCCTGAAACCTCCCTAATCTGTAAACAATCAGCTAGCAAGTCACGCATTGTCAGCAGTTAGTTTACAGGTAACGTAGGCTAATGGGTTAAATAGACAGCACTTAGTGGACACTTTACTGTAATAACCCCATGGCAGAGTAGGAGTCCTCCAGCAATTGAAGGAAGTTGAATGTCCTTACTAGTTGGGGGCCAACCACCATTGAGTCCTGGACCAGGTGACCGGTAATAGCCTGACAGAAAGGCAGTCATTTTGTCCAGGAATTGAATACTGACCGGGTCTTGCTAAAAACATCGCACTTGAGCTATGCGTCGCCCAGTGTATTCAGGGTTGCCGTGTCAAATGTCCTTGTGGTAGGTCAGGCATCCGCAAGCTCATTGGTGGTCAATATGCCTGTAAGCACCTCCTGGTTTAGGAAGCAGTGATATATGAACAGCTGGTCTCCGACGAGGTTCCCTGTGTGGTCCTGGCTGGATAACAGGAATCAATCAATCAAGTTTATTTATATAGCACAATTCATACATAAAAGCAATTCAATGTGCTTTACAGGACATTAAATGAGAAATACAATTTTAACAGTTTGACTTAAACAGACATGGATCCATTTAACATGTACAGATTAAAATACAAAATTAAATAAAAGTAAATTAAAAAAGTTTAAAGGATTTTAAATAGTAATGAAAATTAAAAAGTCTGGTATAAGGTTTCCATGTTGCTTTTAAAGTATCTATTAAAGCTATAGGGCACATTGTGAGGTCAAGCCCTCAATCATAGGCACTTGAAAACATTTGTGTTTTTAAACCAGACTTGAAAATTGATAGGTTTGGGGCATGTCTAAGATCTTCTGGTAGCTTGTTCCAGATGTGTGCCGCATAGCTACTAAATGCCGCTTTGACATGTTTAGTTTGGACTCTGGGCTCTACTAGCTGGCCTGAATTCATAGAACTTAGAGGCCAGCTTGGTTGATATTCTTCAAACATATCAGACGAGTATTCAGGCCCAAAACCATTCAGTGATTTGTAGACTAAAAGCATCACCTTAAAATCTATTCTATAACTGACTGGAAGCCATTGCAAAGCTTTAAGAATCGGAGTAATGTGTTCTGTTCTCTTGGTCCCGGTTAGCATTCTTGCTGCAGCATTTTGAATGAGCTGCAGCTTTTTTTTTTAATAGTCTTTTTGGGAAGTCCAGTTAAAAGCCCATTACAGTAGTCAACTCTACTAGAGATAAAAGCATGGATAAGCATTTCTTGGTCTTCGCGGGACAGCATGCCCTTGATTCTAGCTATATTTTTAAGTTGATAGAATGCTGTTTTGATTTGACTGGAGAACGTGAGGTCAGAGTCTATTAGAACACCAAGATTACGCACTTGGTCTCTGGTCTTTAGGGCCTGAGAATGAAGCTCTTTAGTAATACAAATATAATAATCAGTTTCATCTTGGTTTAATTGTAGAAAATTTGGGTTCATCCAGGTATTTACTTGTTCTATGCATTAACACAATTGAGCTATAGTCCGATGGTTCGAGAGCCATATATATTTGAGTATCATCTGCGTAGCTGTGGTAGTTGATGCTGTTGTTCTGTAGAATTTGACCTAGAGGTAGCATATAGAGATTGAAGAGAAGCGGTCCGAGAACTGATCCCTGGGGAATTCCACATGTCATAGCCACCCTATCAGATTCGTGATTGCCAATAGTGACAAAGTAACTTCGACCAGCCAAATAGGACCTAAACCAAGGACCCGGACAGTCCTACCCAGTTTTCGAGCCTGTCAACAACACCCCTTTCCACAAAGCCTACCTATTGTTTCTAGAAAGGGTAACTTCGTAAAACAAAACATTAAAAGGCCAGAAAATGTGATTCTTCCTGACCACTCCTGTGGTCTTTATTCAACTTCAAAAAGCTAAATGACATTTTCTTTGGATGATCTGATATTCTTGCACCCTTTATAACCACTCTGAATATAATTGTAAAGCAAGGTTATAAAATCTAGCTGACAACTTCTTGAAGAGTAGGTATGTACGACATGCAAGACATCTGGCCTCAAACATTCCAACAATCCTTAGGACTAAATGTTAGTTGCATTTAGCTCTGTATGGCTTTAGGGTGTGTGTCTATATGAGCACTGCGTGACAACGGCTTCTTTTAGAAGGGCTTATAGAGCTGTTAATTTAAATTCAGTAGAAATAACTCTTTCAGGTGTTTAATCAAATTGGAGACGAAGGTGACTTTAAATCCATGACGAGATGCGACCGTTTAGCAGATATCTTGTGTTATCTGGCGGCATGCAGGCCGGACCAAAAGGCAGCCCCTCTCAAGGTTGTCTGGATGAAGTTGTTGCTATAGTCAATAAATTGTTTTCCGGTTGAGGTTGCTGTGTTGTACCTTCAGATGGGGTGACAAAACAACGTTGGCTCTCTGGAAAAACAACTCCACACGCTCTCCGATAACACAAGTCCAATCAATCAATCAATCCCCATATTGGCTAGACCCGCTCAGTGAACACCACTCATGACGTAAATGCCGCTCTCCTCGCGCCTGCTGAGGTTGTTATCTTGTGCCCTCGGACGGGGTGAGAAAGGGTTGCTGGCTGGACTCTAGTAACCCTGCTGCCGCCACTCATTAAGTCAATGCTGCCCTCTATCCGGAGCATGAATCAGCGATGTGATTAAGGTCCACGTGGCCTGTGCCATCCCTACTTGATTTGATGTATTAAGTCCCACCCGGTCATTAGCTACGTTAGTAACAATTCTCTGCATTAACTCTCTACGTGCCTCCATAGTTGGTCTCACAATCACTCCCTTGTTATTTCTCTCACTCGTTTATCCACCCCGCCTGTTCCCTCGTTTGCTTTCATTTTGTTCGTTCTGACCCCCCCTTACTCGAAACAATGTCGTTCAAAGAAGGGATGGTACATACAGAATACATAACCCCTGACGTGATCGAACCACACGATCTTGAGCCTGCGCCAAAAAGGATTCTCTTTCATCCCAGGCAATTTGAACCCTGACACGTGTGATTAATTTCCAATCAGCAGAGCACCACAGAAGTAGTGTTGGCTTAACTAGTTAAAACCACTCCGGCAAACCGCTCCCCAGTAACTCTTTGCATTTCTCTTTAGCGCAATTCCTTCCTGTCAGGGGGAATATCCATACACACTCCTTTCAATATTATAACCATATACACCGCTAACTCTCCCGCCCTATTCTGGCGTTCCCTCTTCCCTTCGATACGTCCTTCCGGGACCAGCTTTTTCCAGTCAATGTGCTTCTGACCGCACAGAGAGCTGATCTGGTGGTAAGGGAGTGAGTCGCATGACCTCACAATGACTGAGCGAACAGAGAAACTAGGTCAGGAAACACGAATGCATCCCTATCTTGGAAACATCACAGCTGATGGCATAATGACATTAAGATGGAATCACTAGCTCCCTCTATAGTTTGGCAGAATTACAGAGTTGAAGGGAGAATAAAGTTACAGAGATAGACTGAGAGAATTAAAAGTGTCACACCTCAGCAGCTCAAGACCTCCAAGGTAGAGTGAAACAGGTTTCCAGACCCTTGGTTACTTCTTTCTGGGTAGTTAGCCCCATCAAATCTTTCCTCATTCTCCCATTCACAACCGAGCTGCAGGTGAGGGGTGCTGAGTCATGGAGAGGTAGGGGTAAAACACACGTGCAAAAAAACACAGCAATTTGAACAAAAGTAAAACTCACCCTCGACTGCTTTTCCTAAAATACGATTGGACGCAATCACAATGAAGTCGACCCTTTACAGTTCCAAGCCGTGTTTCCATGGCAATAGCAGCTGACACCATCCGGTCGTGACAAGAATTATATATATATATATATATATTTTTTTTTTAACTAGGGGTAGGGCCACAGAAGCAATATTTAACAGGGGAGTGCAATCAATGTGGAGAAATTAATAAACCCCATGAAATATTTTGTTCTTTTAGAAATAGGGACAGATCTTTCAAACAACATCTATAGATAAGGGATGTAATAGAACCAAAAACAAAGAAATTATAACCATTATATATCATTTATTTAACAAAATATTTACAAAGATGCCATTTCCTACAGAGGAAAAAGTTAGGATATTAGTATTGCTCCTTTGGCTGAAATAACCTCCATATGAAGGTTCCTATAACTGGAGAGTTGTGGAATGGACAAGTCAAAGCCTATTGAGATGCTGTGGGATGATTTGAAATGGGCTATGCATGCAAGAAACCCCTCAAACATCACACAGCGGAAAAAGATCTGCAAAATTCTCCCAGTCAATGTCAGAGACTGGTATACAGTTAGATAGAAAATGTCTTGTTGAGATTATTTCAGGCCAAAGGGGGAAATGCCAGCTATTAGGGTGTCTTAAGTTTTCCCTCAGGAGGAAATGTAATCTTTGTAATTTTTTTTGTTAAATAGATGCTATCACGGTAACAACGTCATTGTTTTTAATCAACAGAAAAAACATCCACAGCCAAAAACTTTGATCTCACCTGAGAGACCGAGAAAGAGATCAAGAAAGGAAGTGGGGATTCCATGTATTTTCTAGGTCTCAGATGCCAAGAGAACATTGTTTTTGGGTAAATGGGAAGCAAGGCGTCAAGCACATTTGTTTATTACCTGGTATTAAGCCTGGTATTCAGTAATTCTGGTTAACATTCCAGTTTCTGTACTTTGGTGCATGACATGGTAATGACTAAGATTGTAGCTAAAACGACTGGCAAGCAGGCTAATAATAAACACCACCAGAGGGCAAACAGGGACACTCTTTTCTCGTAAACAAGGGAATTTAAAGCAGGGCTCAGCAGGGGTGCTAGACACAGGCAAGAGTGTGCGTGAGTGGGAGGGAGAGCATCCGCCACAACACAGGCAGTCCCCTTCTGATCCTTATTCCACTAATTGGCTTTTTGACCAATCATATCTAACCTTTAAACGGCAGTTATTTTTCAGTGCTAATCTGATTGGTCAAAAGACCAATTAGTGGGGAAACAAGTATCAGAATTTGGCTCCTGCATGAACACAGACAACGCAGCTGGAGAACTGGACGAGTTTTGTAACTGGTTAGTAGGAATTAATAACATAAGACTGAAATTCTACTTTAATGACCCTGCAACTGTTAACTACTAGTGGGAAACGTATATGAACACCAACTTCTTACCCATGCTTACGTCTGACGTAATCAAAGGACCTTATCGACAAAAGCATTTTCGGTATTTAACGGGTCATTAAGTAGAATGTTTACATTTAAATAAGATAATGTCCATATACATCTGCAGTAATGGGGAGATGACAGCGCACCTTAAAATTCAGAATTTGGTCAACAATTAAATAACGCTGCATCCTTGCTCCCTGCTATCCGCTACACTTGAGACAATTGCATTGTTCTAAACAAGAAACAAACCGTAACTTCACTCAGTCTGAATCGCCTTTTGTTTTAAATATGTAAAAATAAAACAATCCCTAATCGGAGCTAAGATATTAGGCTACCTAAAAGCAACCATATCTCAAAAAATCTAATATTAACATTTGTTCAGCAGCCTGTTGGCCATGGGTCAGTCGGGTTTAACCGACTGGTATTTACGACTTTACAACTGGCAAATTCCCACCTACATGGCTCCAGCTGTAGCACACCAATCAAGACCTGGCACTGTGTAGTATATTGGTTTAGCCTACCACAACGAAGGACAGCTCAGCCCAGAAATACACTTACCTCATCTAGAAGGTGATACAGTATTTGTGGATAACAGCAAATAATGAGGTTAGGCCTGAAGAATATAAAATGGTGGTCTTGGGTTCTGGGCATTTATCCAAAGAATCCCAAAGTATAGAATACACCTTTGTTGGTCACTATAAAAAGCAAACAAATGTTACAAAAAGAGGTATTGCATAACACTCAAATCAAACCAAGACCTCTTGCACAATTTGTGATAAATGTAACCCTGATCTGGTTAAGTTCGAAAATATTAAGTCCCTGGAGTTCTCTTAAAAAAAATAATAAGGCACTCCCTACACCATCGAATTGCTTTTGTGCAACTAGCCCTTCAAACAAAACATGAATGTTAGTTTACTACAATGATCAACTAATAACTCGTTACTTGAATTACACTTCTGAAGCCAAATATAGCAGAGACTGTATCGAACCACAAGATGGTAGCAGAGAATTACAATAGGATTGCCTTATATATGCACTTGGTCATAGGCACAATTTCAAGGAATATATTGGGGGGGGGGGGGGGGTCATACACATAACTTTGGGTGTAATTACAAAATGTTTGAGGTTACAGTAAAATATGATCTGCCATATGTTTATTCCAGCAGGCTTGAATGGATAGATTAAGCTGAAAATGTAATGGGACCTATTGTGTCCAGGGTTATTAAATAAAAACAGGGTAGGGGACACAGCTTATCAGTATTGTCTTGGGCAGACATCGCTCAAATCTTGTTTTGTGGGCTTGGGACTAGTAAATGAGAAATGATGAGAATTTCAGTTATGAAAGCACTCAATGTCTGTTCTAGGATGAAAATATAAAACTCACACGTTCTCTTTATTTACTGTATATAGATAGATGTACACCACTGGTTTTGGATAAAAGCACACACAAAAGGCTAATGTATGTAGAATCTCATCACATGTAAATGCTGAAATAAAAATATTAAAATTACAAATCCATAAAAAATTTGAATCCAAATTCTAAACTGTTCAAAGTCATATTTGTTATGTTTAAGTCTGTGTCGAAACTTGTGCCACATCCTTTGCTTTCTGTACAGAGGAGACATTTTGTACAAAATATGAAATCTATCATTTAATAATAGGTATAACATAAAATAAAAGTACATTATATGTACAATATTAGATGAAGCCATTTAGTACAGGGTATATACTAAAAGGACACTTGCAGTATCATTACTTTGAAAGAAAACAAAAACATAAGCGTGTTGTGAAGAGAGAGTTGTAATATTAAAGCCATTAGACAAAGAACCACAATCACTAACGTGGGGTCCTCTCAGATCTCAGGACACTGCTGGCAGGATTGGGCTCTATTCTGTTTACATTCAGTCAATTCAGCCAACTAAAGATCCAATTTCTGTCATTCAACAGCAGTGAGTATCACTGGGAATTAGAACTTCTGTAAAATCCCTTCATGGACCAAATTGTAAGCGAACCAACTTTGAAGACATCTAGTTCTGATTAGTGCCATCTAAAAAGGACTACACCACCATTTAGTATTTTTACAGCAAAATAGTTGGAGGGGAAGTGGATGGCAAATTATTGGTGAATGTTATTCTTTTAGACAAAGGAAGGATTGACAGCAAAGCAATGCGATCATGGTGTAGTAGTAGTATATTTACAATTTGCACATTCAATTTGAACAACAGTTTCTGCAGACAAAGGAAGAGGCCGTGCAAGCATTCAGAAAAGTTGTCCCAGACACGCTCGCACGCCATCTGAACGGCGAGGTTCTCAACGAGGATACAGCTAAAGAGCATGTCTGTCTGGCAGTTCAAACAATGGTATTGTTTCACAGACACAGCAACACGATGACTACGGCTCAAATGCCAACACCATCCTAAACGGCCCACTACTTTTCAACACAGTTTATAGGGATACAGGCAGGTAACATGGTAGCATTTCTGGCCACACCCTACATTGGTGGGGGGGTTGGGGTCGAGCCTGTTACTTGGAAGCTTCTTTCTTAATACGTTCGTCATCAGGCACGCAGAGCAGCTGACAGAAGTGGACCGACCAGACAGCATGACGGGTTTCAACTCTTATTGCGTTCAAGTTTCATCAGGAAGTGCTTCTATGTTAAGTCGTTGGGGCGACTCCACTCCTCTATAGACTGAACACTCCTCAAGGTTTGTCGATTTATCAAGGCATTCAATTCAAGTTAAACAGCTCATGAGTTTTACACTCGGCACGGTGTAAACAGAGTAAATACTCTCAGCCAGCGCATGTGTATGCATCTCTGATCTGTTGGGAAGCAAATGTTAAATTTAACATTGTTTGGTATTCAGATTACGCTGCTATTCTATTCCCAGTTTAGCCAATGTCCCACTTGTACAATAAAGGCACTATGAAAAGGCATGTGTTGAAATTCAATGCCGTCAATCCCAATAGAATGGTCTTCTTTCTGTGACTAAACTAGGATACTACTTGCTAACAGCGCCGTCAAAGATGAAGTTAGTTCTTCCTCTCTGGGGCCTAGCGGTGTTCCCCGTGTCCCAGTCATATGCTGAAGTTCAATGGGAGTCCAAAAACAAAACAGGTATGATCCGAACCTAGCGGTTTCACCACAATTACAAGCCGTGACAGGAGTTGGGACTTTGATGGACACCGGCTATGATTGAAGACAAACATGCTGATAGATTGTGAAATGCAAAGATGGAAAGACTCTTGGTGTTCACATGGACAATGACCAACATACCCAGAAAAACACAAGATGTGCTGTGTCCCTGGGCTTAGAAACCCTTTACCATCGTTTGAACCCCCAAAACACACCCCAACCTGGGTCAACTTATTGCCTAGAATATCCCACGGGGAAAAAGGGGTGGGGGGCGGGGGATGAGTGAAAAAAAACAAAAAAAAACAAAGACTGAAGTTGGCACCAAACAAGGTTCGAGCAGACCAGAAGACATCCGGTAGAGGACAGAAGATCCATCAAGCCAGCTCATTACATGACCAACACAGACAGTCAGCTGAGACTCCCTGGTGCTCCCCTTCCCACCTATCACATCAATCATAGCAGAACACAGACATCTGCAAAAAGACAGATAAAGCTCATGGCAATAGCAGCTGTAACGTCTCTATGGGAAACAGAGAGGGAAGTACTGTGCTTACTTATCCAAGGAGAAATGTGGAAAAACGGCCACGACAAAAATAAATTGGGTTTCGACCGAGCTGCTTGTTCTTCCGCATGTTGGGTACAGAAACACGTCCCTACACACGTCTGTCCGGCAGTTCTGTTGCCAGAGGATATGAAATCTAAAACTAAGAGACAAATGACTTAATCAACCGGACAACAAAAGACCTGAGAGAAAGACCAGAAGGGGGCAGCACTGCACGCCAAAGAGATTTGACAAGACAGACGGAGGGGGGGGGGGCAATGTCCTGTTTGTTTGGTCGTGCCATAATGTCCTGTGCCATAATGTCCTGTGCCATAGATCTCCGTGTAGCTGAACTGGAGTGGACTGGGTACAGTTGTACTGTGCTGAATTGGTTGGAGCTGTAGCTTTGTTGTCAACCCAAACCGGTCTGTTGTGTTGTTATGTTTTGGCCAGCTCTGTGCTGGGCCTCTGTGTGCTGGTCTGTGTGTGGGTGTGAGGGGACGGGGACGGGGTGCGTCTGTGTGGTCTCTAGTGGCCATCGTGCGTTGTGACCATGTCCTCTGCTCTCCGATGCGTTTCCAGGGCCTTGACGGTGGAGATGTCCTGTGGCAGCTCAGACTTCCTCCGGACCAACGGACGCTCTTTACGCTCATTCCTCTGGAGCTACAGAAGACCGGGAGAACAGTTATGCTTCAGCAGGCTACCCTATCAAACAAGGCAGAGAGGTTAGCAAGAATCTCCCTCCTTCAAATGGTTAAAGGCTAAATGGCACCGCGTGTTGCGCATCCCGGTTCTCTAGAACACGGAGGACTCTGGCCAGTAGCAGTGTATTATATAATGAGGTGTTGCCCACTTCTAGTCATGCTAGGTGCTCCTCTGCTTCGGAGTACCCAGAGCTCAGAAAATTCAAGTAAGCAAAGTTTAAAGGGTGATCCAACTCTGTGAGGATGAGCGGTCTGTCACATCTAAAAAACCCTCCACAACGTTCATAGGCAACATTCTATCTTTTACATAACACGTGTAGACTACATTTATCCTTCACGTGAATCATTAACCTTCACGGCCACATGTCAAAACACTGGATGGATGGCGACGCAATAACCATTTCCATTATTGCATAATTGATATCTGAAGTGTTGATTTGGTCCACTGCGCCAGTTGTTTTGAGGATAATGATTTAAAAAAAGACAACCAGATCCTGTCAAAATTGGGTACGAATTAAGTCGACCAGCAAGATATGGAAACAACTCATACGGTCTATGAAGACTTTAAACACCCACCGACCCCCACAAACAGTACCTGTGTGGCCTCTTCCTCTATAGTCTTCTTCAGCATGTTTACATCATCAATCACTGGTTCATCTGTCTCCATGGGACTACCTGGGCCTGACGGGTCCACGTACACCTGGAACTAAACAAAGAAAAGGAGGATTGTCAGAGAGGCGAGAGACTACTACAATGAACCGCAATAACACAGGCCTTTTTAAAATCACCTGGTCAAAACGGATGAGTGGGAGCTGGAGTCCAACCTGCTGCTGGGAGCTTGATGGGCTCTGAGCTAATAATACAGTAGTGCCCTCAATAGAGGTGTGACTCTTCTCCTGCCTCGTCATTCGCTGACAAACCGATTCTCGATGCTTATAATAATCTGTCAACCTATTTTTCAAGTTATTTAGGAGGTTTTTTTTGTGTAAACACAAAATAAAGTTATGACATTACAAAACCTTATAAAAACATTACAAGAAAATGCATGGCCAATAACACTGTCTATAATATAACTTAAAAGGCTGCCATGCAAAAGAAATAATTTGTTGCACGAGGAATTATATGGTTTATGTGGAAAATCAAAATTCGATAAGTAACAGACCCTTTGTAATAAATGTGTCAATGTACGGTGTGATCTTCTTTGTCCTTTCGGACATCTGAGGTAAAGTTGATAGCATCAATTGTTGTTTAATAGGCTGATTAGCAGTGTTTGGCGGGGTTGAAGCTAACCCTAGCTCAGAGTGAAAACGTGACATGTGATTCCTTATATTCTTTGTGTTGCCGAAGTATTTCATCAACAAGTCTCGACAAGTCTTGCATATTGCATAATCTTTACCAAACTTCAAAAATGAAATGTGCACAAGTCTGCTTTCAAGCAGCTGGGTGCATTTTTAAGCTGCCAGCGTTAGTATTTATTTACATAACAGTTCTGCGTATATACTATATATGATATTTAATATACATGATATGTATATGATATTTAATAATAATTACAAAAATATATAATTTCTTTAAATGCATCGATGCAGAATCACCTCAGCTTCACGATGCATTGTAAAATCTATTATCAACCATAGCTCTAGCCTTCAACGACCGACCAAGCCTGCAGGTCAGCTAGAACTGACAACTTTATTGATAATGTACCCATCTGTCTATTACTTTACCATTAATGAACAACACCTATATAGACAATGGCCCCCTCAATCTAGTAACTCAATTAATTAATCAACAACAAATTTGAGCATTAAATGCTAATGTTTTGTTAAAAAAATAAAAAATAAAAAAAAATCCCTGGTAGACCCTGCTAATTAATAATGAAATGCATTGGCAGCGATTTTTTTTTTTTTAATGGATGTCAGGCACTCATTGTTGAAGCCCTAAAGCCATCCACCGTTGCCTGGGCTGTTAGTTGGTATGCTGAGGGATTAGCGGCCCTGGAACTGGGTCGGAAAAGCAAACCGCCAGACCAGAGTGGCACATTCAGATGCAAGCACATGCACTTAGTTCTCACCTGTGGGTTGGACTTGGCCAGATTCTCTATCTTCACCCACGCTTCTTCCCTCTCTTTCCATTTAGCCTTCTCCCTGTACAAGAACATTGTGAATACACACGCACACATGGTGAATACACACGCACACATTGTGAATACACACGCACACATTGTGAGCATGCGCGCGTGCACACACACACACACACACGCGCTCATTCCTAGCACGCAGCAAAAGTTGTTTTAAAAGCAACATAAAATCAGCAATGTGAAACCCAGGATGTAAAATGGAACAACGCGTGGGTGGATGTTGTGTATAGATTAATGACATTTTTATTGTGCTTGCGTAAAGGGTTCTTACTTGTTCCTCTCTGCTTTGAACTGCTGTGTGCAGTCGTCAAACAACTTCTGGTTCATCTCCATAAAGAGCTTTAGGGCATTGTAGATCAGACCGTGAATTGTCCTGTAGACACATACACAAAAATTAACTATACATATGGACACAAGATTGCAAATCAAGAAACAGAGGATATTTTCTTTTATCAGGCTGCAGTAAATTAAGAGGAAAGAAGCAGAACAACTGATTGATTACACTATGGTATTATGGAACACTTATTTCTGATTGCTTTCAAGGCCTTTCTAAAAAGTGTTTGTTATTTCCCACTCAATGATGATTGAAAATATCATTGCTAGTGTTGTATTGGATTTCCATAAAACGAAGCTAGAATTATTGTGGCTTGGTTAACAAGCTAACAAGTCTGCTCGTTCGGATACCAAGGCAACTAGTTTAGCTAGCTAGTAATTTCAGTACTTCAGATAGTAGCTGCAATTACTTTTTATTACAGTCAAGGCATAAACACAGGTTTTTAGGTATTCCTCAAAATATATCAACTCAGAAGGTTAGCTCTGGTCTTTTCACCTTCTAAGTTATGCATTATTCTACAGAGAACACATAGCCTCTAGATCAGGGGTGTCAAGCCGGTTCCACGGAGGGCCAAGGGTAGACAGGTTTAGTTTTTTACCTGTAAATTGGTTCCAGGTTCAGACCTAAACAACCAGGTGAGGGTTGACCTAACCAATTAGTGACATAATTAATCAATCAAATACAAGTTGAGAGTGAAAACCTGCAGACACTTGGCCCTCCGTGGAACCCATTTGACACCCCTGCTCTAGATGACAACTCCTTATGAGAGATAGTTAGCTAGTAAAATGACTGACTTATTCCAGTGGGTCTTGGAGTTCCGGTACAGAGCCGGAAACATGATGGGGAGGATCCTGGCGGCGTTGTCACTGATCAAACTCATAATGTACTCATTGTTCCAGTAGTACAACGCTCTCTCTGCCACCTGACACAAAAAAACATGCATGCTTGGTCATGTTACATCCATGTACAAATGAACTGAAATACAAGCACGGACACAAAACATTTGCAAAGACATGCACAACACCTGCATCACACTACACAATAGTAAACAACACAAACCTGGAAGTGTGGACTGGACACGCACTTGGCCAGCTGTCTGAAGAGAGGCTCCATGACCTTCACAAACTCAGAGGGTTCGATGACATCCAGAATCTCCTCTAGCTCGTTGAGGAACATCACTTCCTTTGGACTGTGGGTTTTCGGCCAGTACTTCAACAGAGCCATCACAGTCTATAACAAGAAAAGCAGAGCCCATCCCACAGACAACCAATTAAATAACTAGTTGGTTCCAGCAGTGGGTCTTTGTCCCTACAGAATACAGAACTGTTATGCTCCACAGGCTCTCACTGCTGGGGTCTCCCACGGCTCTGTTCTAGGCCATTTCCTCTCGCTTGATCCACTCTCTATTCACACCAAGTCACTTGGAAAGCTCTGCTTGGCCCACCACGTCAAGCTCAAGTTCAAACTTAACAAGACAAAACTGCTCTTCCTCAGGGGAAGGCCTGTCCACATCCCAATAAACCACTCCACGGAAATCCCCTCCAGGAGTAGAAAGTGCCTTAGCATGACCCTGGTCTCCTTTTGGCAATGCTCAAACCCTAGACTTCCCTCGCCTTTTAGCCACCGCTCAGGGCAGTCCCAACTCTACAGGAGGGTAAAGGACCCCTCTGCCACGAAATACAAACAGATCTGTAAGTTGTTACAAACCAGTGGTATTTGGACAGTCTTTTAAGGGTGCCATCCCAGTATGTACAGATGATTTACACTGAAGAAACAATGGAGTAATATACAGTAATAATATGATAGCAAAGTGGGAGTTGTGGTGATTTTGACAAACGGAGCAAGTTCTTACCGGTTCTGTGAGCGTACTGTCCTTTTCTAAAAACTGAACCACACAGTACGCCAGCTAAAAGACAGATACAAAAAAAAGAGCATAACAAACATAACTATCAAAACCACAACGCTTACACCAACAGATTCAAATAAGAACCTAATACATAGTAGGCCTATATGACAACGGTTCTCTGGTAGGCCTGAAGCATCTTTAACTGTTGTTTGGCTAACACTAAATTATCAAATGGAGTGTCAAGAGACGGGGCTGGGTACCTGGGGGTGATAAACACTAAGAGACTTGACTTTGTGTAACGGCAGCAACACTTTCAAGAGGAAGATTTTGTGCTCCTCCTTCAATGGTAGGGCAAAACCATTGATTATGCTGCATACAGATAAAAGAAAAAAAACTTAGGAACAGCCACAAAACAGCTGGCCTTATACAAGAAAGCAATGTTAAGAAAAAACATTTTGGGGGAAAATGCCAATTGGACGTACCTTCCTAATATTTCCAATAACTCGGCTATTCCGTTATGGTGTTCCGTTTCATAAATGAACCTGCAAACAAATGACATGTCATTAAAGGCAGGAGACCACAGGAAGCAGACCAGGGAAATACCAGTCATGCCAAGAGTCCCACAGCAGCGTATTGGGACCTCTTCCTCACCTATAGAATATGTTGTTTATTTGTTTCCTGATGTACGCTCTGAGGCCCAGGAATTTGCCATAAATGCGATGCAGAGTGGTCTTTAGAAAATCTCGTTCCCTAGGGTCTTCACTGTCAAACAGGTCTAATAGCTGTTGAGACAACAATTACTGATCTTAGATCAACTGGTCACAAAAATACACAGAATTCATACAATCTACATAGTTATGAGGGAAAAACAACACACGCAGTCACATTCAAAGACAATCCCACCCTAGAAACAAAATATCCCATCACTTCCGGTGTGATAGAAAACAACAATGTTTACCTGCATTACAAATTTCTGGTCGATATACTTCTTCGCTACATTTGGTTGAAAGTCTGGAGACTCAAGAAACCGGAGAAAGAACTCATAGACGAGCTGGAGAAAGAAGGAGTACGCATTAGTTGTATGACAGGGTGTGTGTGGTCACGTGTGGGGTGCAGGAGTTAGTGGTTTGAGAGGGTGTGTGTGTGGTCATTGAGGGGTGGTGAGTTAGAGGTTTGAGAAAGTGTGTGTAGTCACTTGTGGGTGGGAATGTTTCTCTATACCTGTAGGGCGCGTTGTCACGTGTGGGGTGGTGTGTGTGTGGTTTGAGAGGGAGTCTGGGGTCACGTGTGTTAGTGGTCACATATGGGGTGGTGCATTTCTCTATACCTGTAGGGCGCGTTGTCACGTGTGGGGTGGTGTGTGTGTGGTTTGAGAGGGAGTCTGGGGTCACGTGTGTTAGTGGTCACATATGGGGTGGTGCGTTTCTCTGTACCTGTAGGGCGCGTTGTCACGTGTGGGGTGGTGCGTTTCTCTGTACCTTTAGGGCGCGTTGTCACGTGTGG
This sequence comes from Novumbra hubbsi, assembly GCA_016801125.1. Lineage (NCBI taxonomy): Eukaryota > Metazoa > Chordata > Actinopteri > Esociformes > Umbridae > Novumbra > Novumbra hubbsi. The sequence continues at coordinate 38,498 of JACXGK010000730.1, forward strand.
GGTGGTGTGTGTGTGTGTGTGTGTGTGTGTGTGTGGTTTGAGAGGGAGTCTGGGGTCACGTGTGTTAGTGGTCACATATGGGGTGGTGCGTTTCTCTATACCTGTAGGGCGCGTTGTCACGTGTGGGGTGGTGCGTTTCTCTTTACCTGTAGGGCGCGTTGTCACGTGTGGGGTGGTGCGTTTCTCTGTACCTGTAGGTGCGGCCATGCAGCCTCCAGAGTGGGCTCATCCTCCTCAGGATCAAACTCGGCCCCTGTGGGGTTGGACGATGGGGGTAACGTCCTGAACATGTTCACTGCAAACTGAAGGACAGAGACGAAGGATTTATTACAAAGAACAGCATCTTACCATCAGGGCTACTGGAAGGACGGTTTTCAAATGCATAAATAAAAAAGAACTTCAGCAATTAAGACAACTACAGATATTTTTGATTGATTCCTTAAACTAAATATAGGACAACCGCAGAAACTGAATTCTAAAAACGCTCATTCTCAGCACTGTTGAGACGAATGGGTTGGAAGTTGGACAGACCAGCCTTGACAAATCGCACTAAATTGTGGATGCTGACAAGCGAATGTAAGGAAAGTCCATAATTGCAAATTGGAGAAGAGCGAAAGCGATTCCCACCACAGAGAGGCTACACTCTCCCACTTATTCACTTTGCACATCATTCTGCCTCGCTTACACCACTTTCCCTCCTCCACCCAGACACCACGCCTGGGGCAGGCTGGGGTCAACGTGCACTCGCTCTCGACTGGCCTGTCAATGTTTACACTCTGAGGAGCCACTTCCTATTCCGCTGACGAGGTGTGGGTCACCATCAGTCTGATGGAACACCATGTTACAGGGAGTTTAAACAATAGAAAGCGATAGGGTTTATAAAAACATTCACAATAAGTAAACCCTATCAAAAAGCCTTTGCGGCATAGCGTAACATTTGACCTTTGCCTACGTTAACCATCCAGAATACTCTGGTTAAAGTCAGTGATGGCTACTACATCAAGTTCAATCTGAGGCCAATATAGTCTGTAACAATTGTGCACTTATCAAAAGGCCTCTAAAAGAGCTGTTGGTCGTAGCCTATTATAATCCTAAAGAAAACACCCTTTCGAGTCTCTCTGTGTACTTTGATGTTTGAATCGGTGAACACTTCAAAGTGAACGAGGCAGGAAGGGGATAACCAAAATAAACCAAGAGCATATTTTTATGCTGATTTGGCAGCACCCATGCATTTTCTGCTGCTCTGATCAAATAAAAAGGTAGGATCAGGAGAAACGGGGGAAATTTGCACCTCGATCATCCGCGGTTTCCTGCATGGCAGTGAGACTTGCTTTGATAAACATCAAAGGCTTTTTAATTAAGAGACCGTTGGCAGGCAACACCACGACATCACAGCCAGGTTCTCAATGGACCCATTTCAAACCAACACAGAGGACCAGCAATTTATTCACAAAGCTACAGCTCGTAGTCAGCCTGGACAGGAAATCAGGGCTGAAGTGCCTGAGTAGCGATGCCTGCAATATAGGTAATAGGTGATCCCAGGGACAACGTAACACTTTCACACCAATAAGACTGTCATTATTGTCTTACAGCATATTGTGAGACAACACTGCCCTTGGCTGATATGTTATCTAGGTAATACTGGCAGATAAGCCTCCTCCCAGCTGTACAGTAGGTTTGTGCAGAACACCATATCCTGGGAGGTTTAGAAATAGCAACAGGACTGTTTTAGTTACAGTCAATAGGATCTGCCGTCAACTCGTCCAAAACATTAGGACATGAAGCAGATTGTTTTTCCATGTAATCTGTCATACTGTTTTCTCCCTATAAAGCTTATGTAGTTACCCGGACCAGCTGTCCCTGGTCATGTAACAATACTAGAGTCTTTGTTGAGAAGCAGGAGCCCAGCTGGTGAGCCATTTTGTTTAACCTGCTAGTTAACCATTTAAGTGTCTAAATAATTGAACCGCATCTCCATCGTGCTAACCATATCCTACAAACCTGGGGACAAAGTCAATACAGTGCCCATGTCTGCCCTATCATGGTGCTGCGGGCTTCTGCTTACTGTTACACACACTTCACACTGCTCTTCATGGTGCTGAGGGCTTCTGCTTACTGTTACACACACACTTCACACTGCTCTTCATGGTCATTTTCATCATTTCTGTAGAATGTCAAAATGCTAATGGATTGCTGGCTACTACCTATACTTCTATAACTTCATGACTCTTTAGTTTGTTTGTATGATTCTCCATTGCCTATGGAGACATTGCTAGTACTGAAGACAATTTGTTAGAGTTCTGGTATGCACAGCCAATAAGCTTAATTGGACGCCAGTAATGCCATAAACCATGGGACCGGTGAACAGAATAATACTATGAAAACCTGGCTAGAGCCCAACCCTAATGTACAGTACTATAACAAAATGGTTCCTGCTTCAGACACTAGGTAATGGGCTTTAGTCCATGGAAAATAAGGTATTTGCTCTCATGCCCTAGGTTCACAGAGTTCACCTGATAGTGAATTAGGACATCGCTTTGCCTCAAGAACCTGAAGACAACATCTAACTAGAACTAAAATAACCTAAATATTTCTGCCTCAGGCAATCTCAGCAACAAAGACAGAGAACCACTGAAACTTTGTGCTATGCGAAATGAGTCATTTGACAGATTCACTGACGTCAATGAAACCAGTGAGACAGAAAACCCTACAGAACATAGCTGTATCTAGGAAGGGCATAAAGACACAGCCCCGGGGCTGGAAAATGGCTGAGAGGAAATGTTGATACGTGGCGTCTGTAACCCAGCCAACATTGCGGGTGTTCATTGGTGACCGTTAATAGGCAATTTATGAGGACAGAATGCCATCAATAGTGTTCCGTCTCCACTGACCTACGTACACGCCTCAATCTATATGGAAAGAAAAAGCATGATCGTTAAAAGGGCTCGTTAGGGCCTACTAACCATGTGCACCACCTCTGGGTAGATGGGCTCGGTGATGACGCTCCTGTTGTGGGTGATGTACTCCACCATCTCGCTGAGTGCTGCCCGCTTCACCTCCTTCCATTTCAGGTCGCTTAAGGGGTCTGATACAAAGTCGAAGAGGACGCAGCACTGACGCAGCTTCTGGACAAACAGCTTCTCCTGTTCTGCGAGAGGGACATCTGAGGGATAGAGAGACAGATTTATACATGGTCCTCGCACCGCATGAGGAAATTCATGTTTACTGCATGACGGAACACAAAACCAGAAATTCACAAAACAACCTACAACCGGGACTTAACCACCAAATGAGTATGAGTGATCGATCGTCTTTGAGAAAGCGGTCTTCTCCTGATTACCGGCTGCCTGAATGGATTAAAATGTAAATGCCTACAATCATGCTTCTGTACGGGGCGAGAAAGCCACAATAGAACCATTAAGCTCAGAATAACCACTAGTTAGTCTTTTTTCTCTGGATGAATACTCACTCACATAGCTAGCTATTGCGCAATGAACACTTCTGGACTGTTGTGCACCAGTTAACAGTTAGATCCAAGCAGATTCAAGAGGAAGAGTTACTGTCCAACACAAGACCCAAGACAAGCATTTTAATTATGGAAATATCTTCCATGACCCAATCCCAAATTGACCCAGAATCCCTTTGCATTTGAAGAAAGCACAAAAAAATTGTCAGGCTCTGAAAGGCAAATGGTAAGACTCACTTATACCCAAGGAATCCTCTCAGATCTTCAGAAGACCATTATTTGGGATGGGGCTCCTGAGTATTGTTAATGTTTTCCAACAAAACTGCGGCTAGCTAAGATTTGGAGATTAATTTTGGTTCCCAGATCAAACGACTTGGCCTTGGCTCAGTGGGATATTGCGGTTTCAAGTTCGACATAGTGCCATGACAGATGTGCCAGTTGGAATCCTGCTTGTTTGTTACACTTTTCACAAAGAACAAAACAAGCAGTTAAGGGAAATTCATTGAGTGAGGCATCGACCCGGACATTCTGGATAAACAGCACCAACACTAAAAACAATGAGGACTCAACATCTAACAATAACGTCAGAGCAAGGAGGCGACCTTATCCCTGAAACAGCAAACAGTGTGGCAATCCACGAGACGTTCCCACAGCAGAGCCGAGAGGATGTGTCCCATTTACTACCCTGCGACCATAGTCCGTTTGGGGCACAGCCTCTGAGAATCCTAGGAAAACATATTTTGGAACTGGGTTGATGGCGCACAATGAACCTTGAGCATTTCATTTCAGCACAATGAAATAAGCATATTGCATCAACCATGTTAATTGCCCAAACTGGATAATTCAACAACGTGGTCTAGGCCTGTGTGTGCACGCACACCAGCCCAGAGCGAACAGTTCCCCATCTCTAGGTTTACACCCCATTGTCACAAACTTGTAGTTTCAGGCACGTTGAGACAAGCAATACTTATCTAACATACGGGTCCCGTGATCCTCTGCACCAGGCCTCCAGCCCTTAAGCAGCAAACACTAAGATTTCTCAACAAACACAAAGAAATGAAGGGACTGGTTGGTATGTGCAACACAGAGACAACCAGCATGCTTTCATGGGCTTGTGACATTTACGACTATGGGCGTTCAGAGGAAAAGTGGAAGCATCTGAACATTCACTCCAGGTGTAATAAAGGCACCAGTCTATGATCCGCTTGATCCTTACATCCAGTGAGTGATCAAAAACATTTGAAGTGTGGTTGCAAAGACCAGGATTCAGATAAAACAGTTGTAATAGAAAGGCTTTGTATAATATAGGGTTTCAAATTCCAGTAGAACACACAAGCTGTGTCTATGGAACCGCCTGTCGCTGTTATTTAGGACAAGCTGAACATGTGGAAGGCTGTGAACGTTTGCATGCAAAATAACAGAATCAATAACGAAATCAATAACTAAGCCAACTGTAGAAACACAGGTCCCACCTCCAATCCACAAAGCGTGTCAATACACAGTGAAATGTAGGACTGGGAAACCAAACGGTAACAATGTTTAATGTATCAACGCCTCCAACAACTGGATCAGATTATACCAATGGTAACTCATCATTTGAAGAAGGGTGTGAACACATTATTGCTTGTTAGATTTATGACATACATTAGCAAAATACAATGCAAGCAGATGTAACTGATGTTATTCTAATTTGAGGCTCCAAAAAAATTAACAGATTTTCCCTGCACCTTTTCCCATTCCTGTCGAAACATTTTGAAAATATTTTGAGTAAGGAACCAAAGGGATCAATTTCTAGTGGCATCTTAAATTGAGACTGTCTGTTCCTAACTTCATTTTCCTTTTCAACGTTTTATTTGGAAAGAAAAGGTGCAGTGGTCTGTTAATTATTTCCAGAGCCGTGTATGGTACCATTCAAAAGTGTGGGGTCACTTTGAAAGAAATAACATCAAATTAATAAAAAATGCAATGCAGTGACAACTCACTGGAAAAGGCTGATTTGTAATCGAATATCTACATAGGCATACAGAGGCCCATTAACAGCAACCATCGCTCCTAATTGATCATTAGAAAACCCTTTTGCGATTATGTTAGCCGAGAAATTAAGGTTAGTCCATGTGAGAATTTACAAAGAAACTGCAGATCTCTTACAACAATGTGTACTACTCCCTTCACAGATCAGTGCAACCTGGCTCTAACTCCAACACAAACCTTTTTTAGAAGGTGAGGACTATGATACAAACCTTTTTTAGAAGGTGAGGACTATGATACAAACGTTTACAGAAGGTCAGCACTATGATACAAACCTTTACAGAAGGTCAGCACTATGATACAAACCTTTACACAAGACAAGGACAGAGGTCACATAAGCCTTTAAAAACAGCAAACTCAACCTTTTAACTAAGTTTTCCCCCTGTCTTTATATTAATCTATTGGCCTGATAATTCAAACTTTATTTTGGTCAAAGCAGGTGTTGCAGATTGTGAACTACTAGACAGTGTTTGAAAAACATACAAGCGGTGTGTGTTTGATTGATTATGTAATGCTGTTACATATCTGATTCATGCATTATGACTAATTGTCATTCAATTTCCATATCACAAATAACCAAACTTGGATTAAAGTTAAAGCAAACAAAGATGTTTGAGAAAAGCCACATAAACGTGATCAAAATCATTTGTGGAGTTAGTCCATCTTCCTCCCTCCGCAGCTCTTTCCTATTCTGGACATGAATCCGATTAATTCTGTATGAATGGGATTTAATTAAATTCCTTGGTTTCAATCAATCAGAACTCTGGACACTGGGCGCTAGAACCAGGCAGTCAGACCACTGAGTTGTTCACTCTAATCCCACTAATGCTGTACAAGTTGTTTCAGTTTTAAAGAGTTGACAAGAAAATCAACAAAGCTGAATTCCATTGTCAATAAGACCACACAGACATTTTCAGAATGCGACACTAATGTTAGGCATGTGGCTGTCTTTCCCTGCATGACAAAGGAAGGTTTCTGTGTTACTGCCACCCCTTTAATGACAGCTGATTTGTCATGTATCGGTTTACATGAATTGCATTTAACAGGACAATTTACTGTATGTTTCTAATAACATCCATAGTGTTCCTATACTGTTAACCAAACAGGGGGAAAAAGTTAAATACACTGACACACAACAACCAATCTGGAACGGATGTACTCATTTCCTCCTACAGAGCTGCTGTTTAACAAGGAAGAGGATGACAGAAGAATAAACACTTTCCACTGCAAAGGGAGAATCTCCAGAAGACACTAACAATCTTTTCGTACTGGTTCCACATGGGAATCAAACACATAACCCTGGCATTGCAGGCACCATGCTCTACCAGCTGAGCGACAAGGGATCAGAATACACCCAAAAGGCCCTGGCGCACACTTGCACACTCACTGCAAACAGACACGGACACATACTAATCTGTGACCTCACTTCCTTTGAATATAGCGGGCTTGAAGGGGGAGGGGAGAGGCAGTAAAACTAGCCCTTATCCCGTCCTCCTTATTGTCACTCGCACATAGCAATGCCCTAGTAAAGGCCTTCCCTGTTTGCCTAGTACACACAGACAGCCACTTACCCTAAAGCTAACCCAGCTGCACAGACAAAATGGAAAACATCTTTCCCTGTGTCCTTCTAACGCTTTACACTATTAAGGCAAAAGCACACTAAACAGATACAAATAGTACATAGCAAACACTTGTACCTCCTAACACACACACACACACACACACACACAAACAGTCCAAGTAATAAGTAGCAGAAAAAGCCAGCCAGCTTGCGGTGCTCACCTCGAAAATGCACAAGGGCCACGGGCTGGAAAGGCCCATTAGAACTTGGTGTATCCAGAACCATGGTGCAGGCAGCTCTAGTGCATGTCAACATCTAGGGACTGGAAGAGATGAACAGACAGGACAGGGTAGCCCAGGCTAAGGCGAGGATCCAGCCTCCATTTTAGCACCAAACACTCAGAGCAGAAAATGAAGCTCAGCTGCCGCTGGAGGGAGCAGACAAGTGATGTCATCCCTCTAGGAAGAAGCCTAATTGGCTACCCTGGGTCACATGGGACAAGCTGTCAGAATGCATAAGCATAAGGCAAGTGGTTGGCTGGTGGGCTGAGGACAGGGCGGGACCTATCCCGTGATTGGAGCAGAAACATTAGGTCTGGCCAACAACCTCCCAGAGAAAGATGACAGAAACTAAAGACCAAACACACACAGCCAACAAGTAAATAATAAATAAAAGCAAGCCAACTCTTAACTCTGTGTTCAGGCATCACATTTACTTTAGAAAAAGCTCAATAAGTCCAATCTAGAAAGTAAGATAACTGAACCTTGAAATTGTTAGGCTACAGATTTCTTACCAGTCTGTTCTAGAACACAACAGGTGGATCTCCCCTCAAACAACATAGAAACACAGAGTGAACTGATTCATACAACTCTTGAAAGAAAGCCTTGATTGTCATTCAGTGAACACTGTTCTAAACACAGTCACTACTTACATCTAAGCATCTTTCGGCACGTAAGCGTGTGTGCGTGCCTTTGTGAACAGATGGCCCAGGTGTGTGTGCGCGTGATAAACAGGAAGCCACGGTTATAACAGGAAGCCAGGGAGCGAGGGTTCTCTACATCAGCTTCTTTCTCACAGGGAGCGGTTACAGAAGTAACATCAACTCAATACCCCATCTGCACCAGAGTAGGCAAACAAGGCATTAACAGCAATGATGTAGTCAGGCATGACGTGTTCATTTACTAGTTAGAACTGGAGGTCAGTGGTGTGGAAATTGTTATATCTGTCAAAGTGAGAACATGGATAAGTGCTTATGTTCAGGGTTAGGTGGGTTTTGGGGTTAAGGTTCAAATGAGGGTTAAATGGTAAGCAATAATTAAGGAGTATGGATTTGTCACAAAACTTTTGAACAGGCAAACAGTGTGCGCATGGAATGGGATGAGGAAAGAAAACAGGAAAGTTGTCTAAGGCAGGGCGAGTTTCAGATGGTAGCTCCATGGTGCTCACGGTAGAGCAGGAGCCTTGCAATAAGCTACCAAGAGAGGAAACCTACAGATTCATTCATGTGTGTGATATTGGATCTGATTGAAAACACCTGAGCAAATTCAGGATAGTACTTACAAGGGAGGTGGAGTCTTGTCCAATTGAGAAATGTCTATTTTGTAGTTTGGTGTGCTTGCCAAAAGAACCACTCTACATTTCTCTCATAACCATATAATAATCACCATTTCTTTCACCTGCTCTAGAGTAAAAACAAAAGCTCTCCCGACAATGTCTTGGACATTTGCGATTAACAAAATCTATTTTAACCCTCCTATTATGGGCTTGATGTGCAATATGTGGTTTATATGTGCATAACCTATAAGTAGAATTACTTTCACAACTCCGTTATCAATTAAAATCCCATTGTTTTGATGACATTGGGTGAAATTGGCACATACAGTACAAAGTTCAGTGGCTAATTTACAACCATGATTATATTAATGTGTGTAGACATTGTTAATAAGCCCTAAAATCTTCAAGCTAGAAAAACCAAACTAAGTTCCTTGAACATATTCAAGATACCCCAATACTATTACTATACTAAATCGTTTGCATAACGGACATTCATTAACCCTAAAACTGTATCGCAAACAGTTTAAGCAAGAGATAAAAACAACTTTGTTTTAGTGGTTTAGGCTATCCCAACCTTAAAGTCATACACTTTTTTACATAAACAAGCACAACACACTTACTTCTGTAAAAGTACTTTATAGTTTTCATTGAATCTATGAAACTCTGAAAGGGGTGTACATTTTGCAAAGGCACTGTATGTAGATGACTGATGTGGTGACACTGCCTAATCTGTGTGCCCCATTTCCCACAAGGGTTAGAACACATGCAACATTCATCTTTGAGACATAGCCAATTCTGACATTACGAGATTAAAACGGCAATAATAGTGTAAGGAAAGTGTCCACTTCAACTTATCTGCAACTCAACCATTAGCTGAGCAACATGCTAACAAATTTTAAAAAAGATGACTGAAAGCTTTTAGCTTTTGTATCTTACAACATTCGGAACACTTCTCAAAATGAGCTTAGCTAGCACCAGCTGCAGCTTTGCACAACAAATTCCCACAGTGCACACCAGTGTGCACAGTGTTCAAGAAGCCACGCATTTTTGACCTAAAACACAACAATTCGCCCAGCTCGATCACCATAGGTTGTGGTTGACAAAATAAGGATTCCGGCTGCTGTGTTGGATGTCCTAAAGTAGCTCCATAGGAAAAGTCACAGCAAACCAAAGTTTCAGAAGTAATTTGAACACATTGAAGGACTGACTGTTTGCTATAGTTGTAACTTGACCAGTCAGTTTTTTTTTTTTTTACAATGTTTTGGTCTAATAACTATTTCAGGTGGAGCTGGGTGGCTATATCATTGATACTGTGATGGAAAACTTTATCCAAAAGTCCTTTATATTAACCTGCTATCAATATCCTAGTTTCTTTTGGGCAGCCAAGTCTCTCCCAAAGAGAAGGGAAACAATTTGCATAACTCACAGCCCATTGACAGATTTAAAAAATAGAAGTCATCCAAACCACGACAGAATAACCCTGCAATCTAGTCAGGGATTCTACTGCCTGAAGAGCTGTTGAATTCCTGATACAAGCCCACCCATACAACCGCATGGCCTCTCTTTCTCCCTCACTTTGGCACACACAACCAGGCTCCAGCTATTTATAAACTACCACATTGGTGCAGAACAACTGGGGTGCATCTTGTGACCGACTCTGGCAATTAACATGAACAATGTTGGTTTTGTAACTATTTCAAAGATGACAGTAAATGTGATGAATTGAAGACATCCTTACAAGCGCTGACATTAAACACACTGACCCCATTACAAGGTCTCATCTAAAGTAGATACTACTGACACCAAATATTCTCTAGCCAATCACAACATGAACTGTCCATTGAAAGTTCTCCTTTTGCCCAGCAGGGGGGATTAGATCCCTTCCAGGACCTCTTTTACAGGAACTCACACAATATCACCAGCTGCAGTGATATACTAGCTTTTGGCAAAGCCTCAAGGTGGGGGAAATTGAGTGGGGTTGGGGCAATTATTTGGTCTTACTTCCTCCAAAGATAGAATGTTACTTAAGCTTATCAAAATGTGAAAATAAATGAAAACAGGCAGTTTCCCTGCCGTACAACCATATGCTAGATCGAGTGTGTCAAACCTGTCCCACGGAGGACCGAGCGTCTGCAGGTTTTTGGTTTTGCCTTTCAACTGGTGCCCAAATGAAACCAAATTGAACCAGGTGAAGGAAGACCTTAACTAATCAGTGACCTCATTAACCAATCAAGCACAAGGTGAGAGCAAAAACCTGCAGACACTCGGCCCTCCATGGAACCAGTTTGCTAGATATTCACTTCGGCAATAATGTGAGGTGATCTCAGGCGTCTCACCCTGCGCTCCATTAAAGGTTATGTAAAACTGCCCCAAAGCAGCACTCTACCCACTTGTGATACTCAGACGAGCCATTCAGAAGACACTTCTATCCAAATGATCTTAATCAGTCATGGATACATTTTCTATGGGTGGTCCTGCACTTGTAGTCTATTAAATACCCTAAAATGATTGACATTGCCTATTTTCCTGATGTTGCGTGGTCTAATAGGTGCCCATGTAAAAAATCATAATTCATCATGAATGCAATTGAATACCACATACACTTGCTTCAGAAGTATGTTTTACCTTCAATCTATACACAATAGCCCATCAAAACAGAGACGTCTTGCTTTCTACATCATGTCCAATCAATTTAATTCACCACTGAAGGACTCAAAGTACACATGTGCGTGAGTGTTAAGGGTCTGAATATTGATAGGTATGTATTTTCTATAAAATTGTCACATCAGTAAAAAGGTGTTTGATGCAACATTCTGGCGTTGTAAAAGCAGATTTATGGCCAAACCCCCCACCCCCATACTTTACAAAGCCACAGGTGTTTTGTTTTTTTCTCCATGTTGCTCAGCTCTATAGTCTGTAGCATTTTATCCACAGAAAAGCAGCACTGAATTAGCCGTGTTCCCTGACTCCTGCGACCAACAAAGTCTCCTTCCAGGGGAGAATGAATAGAATGAAAACAGGCCTTGCTAGGTGCCTGGCTGCCTGTTAGAACAAGAGCAGTGATAACAGCAACAGAGCCCTGGTCCAGGGGACTGGAATTGAAGAACCTTGAAATGGCTGCTGGACATGACCAGCTGTAATCAAGAATCTAACTTCATTGAATGTGACAGAATCTGGAAAAAGAAACAAGATGAAGATAACATGGTGAAAATACACAATGATTAGAGGCTAGTACAGAACACACTGGATATTTGCAGAATAAAGCCTGTGTGGTTACTGTAACAAGGTGTGTGGGTCTGTGGGAGATTTGGAGAATCTCCACTAGTGAATCTTCACATAGCATCCAATTTCCCACTTAATTAGCAAAGAAAGGTATGGTGGTTCAACATATGGTAGATTAGCCGGGCTACACACAGTGACCTAATGCAGTTTCATTCCAACTCTGGAACCACAAGAAAACATGTCTGGGTACTATTTCAGATGTGCATACACTGTGATTTAAGTTTGCACTGTATGGAAAGCCAATTGCACCCCAGCGACTCCCAGTGGCAACATGAGCACATTGCATTGGACATGCTCCAAGATTGGGACCGTGGAGGTGGGCTTTAGCTTCGTGCCAGCCAAGTGCTTATCTAAGCACTTGCAGCATCCCCTAAAACAAGGACCTGCAGCATTAAAGCCTTATCTCTGGATTAACCCCTAAATATAGATGCTTGGGTTAAACCCAGCACAAAGTCTGAGCCATTTTTCATCCACCGTTTGCTCCCATGGCTGCATGTGTGTCATAGCTGGGCAGGGCATGTTCAGATACTTGGGGAGACGGGGGCAGAGACAGATTTACATCAGATAAGAATACGAGACAGATTTTGGAGATGGCAGGCGACTGTGCTAAGGATTACCAAGGCTAAACCTATGGGTTAAGCCAAGGCCAGGGAACAGAGCCATAATCATCAGGGTGGGCTGGACAACCAGGCCTTAACAAGCCTCAAGGATTCTATCCCAAAATACAGTTTTAATTCAGAAGAGGTCCTGTCATGTGTATGTATCCTAGATAAGCGATGCGGACCAGCCAACCTTGAATGGTTTTCATGAAGGCCACTCAAATGAGGCGACACCCCGGGCATTGGACCCGGCACAAATCATAGAAAATGCCTTTTGGAACTTCATAATAACGACCATGGCAGCCAAAGTGGGCACTGTAGGTTAATTACGTTGTAAGCAATGGTAGTTGGCAGCTCTTCAAAAACTATAAAGGTTCCTGCCATACGTATACGTATACTCCCAAGGGCCAAAGGTTTTCAGACATGGCCCTGCTGATATGTTGGCTATAGGTCTGTTGCCACCTTTTGAAAAACGTAAATGCAATATCTTGAAGCCTAGTCTTACGTTATATCAAACAATTAATTAACACAGCACTTAAATTAGAGGTTTAATTAATATTGGATCCTTACATTGCCTTAATTCAGAGTACTCAAATCCTTTTGTAAAAAAAGGTTTAACATAGACCATGACAAGAGTTTCTCTTGAATAAGTTTAATGTTCTTTTTATTCTGGAAAGCTCCGACCTCGAGAGGATAAAAAACACCCTCTAAAACCAGCAACCTGACACTTGTTTAGAGAATACTTGAAATTCAGAATTAAAAAAAAGACTAATCAGACCAAATCCAAGATTAAAAATATATATCTCATTCACACAAACAAATGGCATATCATAAAATAAAAACTGTCCTTACTAAGCAGATTTTGATGTTGCAGTTTTGTTTATCCTGGCTGGAGTGCAGATTTGGCTAGAATGTACAGCTGCTTAGCTTTAGTAGCCTATAGTTCAGACTAAAACATTTCTGTTACAATGCAATAACACGTCAGATTCATTATAATGATTGCATGTAGGGAGGCTACATCCATGTATGAGTTTTGGCTTGTGTCTGTTGGGAATGATGGGTAATCACAAGAAGTCCTCCTGTTAAATAAAAAGGTTATTGTCCTGTTCTATACAAACAAGAGGAGAAAGAGGCACTTTGAGCTTTGTGCCCTTCCCCTGCTATGTGCGATCACCTTAAAACTGATTGGTCAAGACATCGCCTGGAGCAAAAACACAACGTTTCCTTGCTAGTCTGTGCAGTCACACGTACTCCACAATTCTGAAGCACATTCAGCAGGCCACAGAAAGGACATAACTAACAGCATAGTGTAGCCAATCTTGATGGTACCGGCTACCTTAAGAGTGAAAACAAAAAGCACATATCGCCATAAATTCATATAGTATCAAGCTTAGTATAATTTCAGGGGAAGTAGTGGCATACTACAAAGTCCTACTTTAGAAGGCAAGAGAATAATTTGTGCTATGGCCAGCCTTAGCCAGAAAAGACATGGGCTAGATAAGATCAAGTTGTACCTTTGAAGGCGGGAAGCTTTTGCAGCTCTCTGTTGTTGCTGAGGCTGAATCGAGACGAGCTCTGCCTCTTGTCCTTCTTGACAGGGGTCTGGGAACCTGGCTGCTTGCCCTTTAGTAGCGGAGTGGTCGGAGGGTTGCTGTTGCTGCCTTTTCTGTTGGAGCTCTGCTGCATGAAATGGTAGGAAGTGGAGGCGAGTCAACCACTGCATACACAGCTTTGTCACCAAATAAATGAACAAAAAAAACCTAACACAGCCCTTATCACAAGAAAGCATTTTAGCGTTTTAGGCCCACACGAAAAGCTGCCTAGCCACTGACTTTGGAGTAATGCAGTCAAAAGTGGTGGGCTTGGACAACAGAATTCTATGACCCAGCCAGAGGTATTTTCTCCAACAGTTTCATACTGCCTTTGCTTCATAAGTGTTAATGTCATAACTTTATAGCTTCTAATAACAGGGTTGCCATCATAACGTCAGAACTATTTTAGCCTAATACTGTGGTGGTTTTAGGAAAGTGCTTGCTTAATCTGATAACTGATTAATCTAATATGCTTTATAACTGTGTAGGCATCGTGTACTTTATTAATTACATACTGCGGCTGGTCAGGACCTTAGATGGATAACATCTAAAAAGCCTGGAGAGCTAATGGCGACGAAAGAAACTAAAATATTTCTGTTTCTAAACTAACAGAGTACAATGTCAATCAGGGTGTAAACTTAAGTCTGAAGTTGCCCCCCCCAAAAAAAAAATCTCACATTGAACCAGCTGCCCGTTTTACACCATTTGGTTTTGTTTAAAAAAATTAATAATAACTGGCAGAATGAATACACCTATGACCAGTCTGCATACACC
>JACXGK010000730.1:53453-92307 GCA_016801125.1 Novumbra hubbsi
GGGGGGGGGGGGGGGGGGGGGGGGGGGGGGGGGGGCAGCAGACACACACAGACTTAGAAAAAATACACTTGGGGCAGGGGGGATGACAAGGGACCTATTCAAAGGAAACCACATATTTGATTTAGGTTTTAGAATATCTCATGATTTAAACTCCTAGCTAGAAAAGTGGTCCAGGAGCACAAGCAGTGGTTAATGTAAACAAAATTAGTGACGGGAGACTCCTAACTGTCTTTAGTGTCCATCTATGGGATTCAGGTTCACATCAGCTGCTTGGATAGAACAAATGAAAGCCAAATAGATATGCTTTGCATTCAAAAACATGTAGGATGTCTTTATGATGTAGTCCTGGGTAAAACAAGGTAATCAAGCGTTCATTCATTATTGTAAACTTACCTCATGTTCGGAGTTCTCTTGTCCTCCAATTTTGACAACTTTTCCAGACTTAAGAGCCTCCTATTAAGAAACAAATATTTAAGGACGCACACGCTGGTTGACAGAAAGCACTTTTATTTATTATCTAATTAATCAACAGAAGACTAATGTTGGCCTTACCTACAGTAGCCAGCAAGCAATTGACTTGTTTAGTTTTCCAAGTCTGCTAGCCCTATAGCTAGCAAGCTATTCAGCTACTGTAATGCTGTTCCAGATAGTTTTGATGGGGTTAAAGTTGTACAACTTTACAGTAGTTATTTTGTGACCTTACTTATCTCAAACGCATTTTCGTTTACCACACATCGTACCGTAGTTACTTAAATACATATAGCCTGGCCTACATTACTGTACTTAGTTAGCAACTGTAGTACACACTCTTGAATGGCGAGCTTCTTCGCATTCACATGCAATCCGCAGCTAGACTGCTAACGTTAGCCATGGTAGCAACTAGCTAGCTATCCCCTTGCAAATGCCGCGTCGATGAGCGTATGTTCGTACTTTAAAACATAAAAAACGAAATTTTTTGTACACTTCAGTATTCGTATCACCGGTTTAGCATGCAAACTATTAACTCACCTTCTCCTTTTTTGCTTTATTCGGCATTGCACAAAAATAGCCGTCTTCGCTCCCCTTCAAAGACTCTCCAGAAGCAAATCCTGACAACTCTCTCCACACCGCTGTTCGCCTATTCCCTAACATATGATAGGCTGCTATCTGTCAGATGACTCAACGTCTGTTTTTTTGACAGGTGCTCGGGATAGAGTGAATGGGAGCACCCGAAGCACCCTGTCGGCGAGAAATAACAGCCACGGCTGGTGACTGATTTTGTGCAAGTTTCACAATTTGTAAAAAAAAACGCGAGGTTTGTATTGCTAGGAGAGAACGGTGTTTGTTTTATTGTTTCTTGGGTTGGTCATGGTCAATGGATTTTAACTTCCAGTGGGGGTCACATTGACCTGTAAGTAATGTCGGGATGGGGGCATGACCTAATTTTATTCTCAGCAGTAAACAATGTACAGGTCAGATTTTGATCCTTAATGTATATATATTGAGCAGTGTACAGCCGTGGCAAAACGTTTTGAAAATGACATAAGTATTGGTTTACACAATGTTTGCTGCTGCAGTGTTTTTTGTTATTTTTGTCAGATGTTACTATGTTATACTGAAGTATAATTACAAGCATTTCATAAGTGTTAAAGGCTATTATTGACAATTACATTAAGTACATGCAAAGAGTCAATATTTGCAGTGTTGACCCTTCTTCTTGAAGACCGCTGCAATTTGCCCTGGCATACTGTCAATTAACTTCTGGGCCACATCCTGACTGATTGCAGCCCATTCTTGAATAATCAAAGCTTGGAGTTTGTCAGAATTTGTGGGTTTTTGTTTGTCTATCCGCCTCTTGAGGATTGACCACAACTTCTCAATGTGATTTAAGGTCTGGGGAGTTTCCTGGCCATGGACAAAAAAAGTTGATGATTTGTTCTTCGAGACACTTTTTCCTTATGGCAAGGTGCTCCGAAATTTTTCGTCACCAAAGTGTTCTTGGTGGGTTGGGAGAAGTTGCTCTCAGAGGATTTTTTTGAACCATTCTTTATTCATGGCTGTGTTCTTAAACAAAATTGTGAGTGAGCCCACTCCCTTGGCTGAGAAGAAATCCCACACATGAATGGTCTCAGGATGCTTTACTGTTGGCATGACAGGACTGATGGTAGCGCTCACATTTTGTTCTCCGGACAAGAGTTTTTCCTGATGCCCCAAACAAACAGAAAGGGGATTCATCAGAGAAAATGAGTTTACCCCAGTCCTCAGCAGTCCAATCCCTGTACCTTTGCTGAATATCAGTCTGTCCCTGATGTATTCTTTGGTGAGAAGTGTTTTTGTGGTGCCCTTCTTTACACCAGGCCATCCTCCAAAAGTCTTCCCCTCACTGCGCGTGCAGATGCACTCACACCTGCCTGCTGCCATTCCTGAGAATGCTCTGCACTGGTGGTGCCTCAATCCCCATCTAAATCAACTTTAGGAGAAGGTCCTGGCCCTTGCTGGACTTTCTTGGGTGCCCTGAAGTCTTCTTCACAACAATAGAATATCTCTACTTCAAGTCCTTGATGATCCAATAAATGATAGATTAATGTGCAATATTACTAGCAGAAATATCCTTGCCTGTGAAGCCCTTTTTGTGTAAGGCAATAATAACTGCACGTGTTTCCTTGCAGGTAACCATGGTTAATGGAGAAAGAACAATGATTTCATGCATGCCCTCCTTTTATAGCTTCCAGTCTGTTATTCTAACTCAATCAGCTTGTCCTCGTCAACACTCTAACCTGTGTTAACAAGAGGATCACTGACATGATCTCAGCTGGGCCCTTTGTGGCAGGGCTGAACTGCAGTGGAAATGTTTTTCAGGGATTAAGTGCATTTTCATAGCGAAGAGGGACTTCGCAATTAATTGCAATTCATCTGATCACTCTTCATGACATTCTGAGGTATATGCCATCATAAAAACTAAGGCAGCAAACTGAGACTTTATGAACAGTTATATTTGTGTCATTCTCAAAACTTTTGGCCACGGCTGTATGTTGTACATGCATTCCCATGTGGCCTGATAATGTATGCTGGACACTGTTTGTCAGGGGCATTGATGTTTGTTACATGCTCCAAAACGCTCACCCATCACTGTACCCTTCATATGAGAGCGGGCTGGTCTTCACTAGCTCTACAGAGATTAAGCTATTGTTACATTTTTATTTACTAGTTGTTTCCCATTTTGCTTATGTTCTCCCATTTTTATATTGTGCAGCAGACTAATGATACATTTTGGCTGCACTCCCAAAAACAGTATTCTCTTGAAGTTGTCTAGGCCCATACCGAACTATTTCGGAATTTCAACCAAATGACTTTATATATATGTTGTATCTTAAAATTCAGTTTACCTCTAAGAACCAGGAAGGCAATCATTTGTTTGTATAGCATTAAAGTTGATTGGTTAATAATAAATGTGTTATTACGATATTTCTGCTGTATGAAATTGTTTGGACATGTAATAAGTATAGCCTTCTGTACAAATCTTCATGCCAGATTAGCTAAATTCAGGACCATGGACAGCTCTATCATTGTAAAAACCCTGACTGGCTACCTAATGCCCATGGCAACTTGAATTACCCAGTCAATTTGATTTGAATGCTGCAAATCTAACCAATGACCAGCTGGCTAGGGTAGAAACATACAATTTCCTATAAAATAGTACAAAATGTGTTCATACATTGAAGTTGGCAAACTTTTTTTTAACAAGGCTGTGCTAGGTCTCTTGGCTATAGGCGGAGATGACCACAGCACAGTAGTGCTAAAAATGCGTTGACCAATCCAGCTTCATTACAAACTAGGTGCTTGGGCTCTGAAAGGTGATTGGATGAAAGCGGTCATTTATCAGACAGCATACCATTGTAGGGCATATGACAAATGTCTTACTGTTTCATAATCACCCGTTTATAATGGCAATATGGCATCTATGGATGTGTGGTATACTGCTAACATGCCAATGCTAAGAGCTGTATCTTACTGCTGAAAGTTTTCCGAAGTGTTGTGTAACGAACAAAGGCGCCATCTGGTGGCCAAGATCCCAGATGCAAGACAGTGTAGGCCAGGGGTCTCAAACCGGTTCCACGGAGGGCCGAGTGTCTGCAGGTTTTCACTCTCACCTTGTACTTGATTAATTCATTATGTCACTGATTGGTTAGGTCTACCCTCATCTGGTTATTTAGGTCTGAACCTGGAACCAATTTACAGGAAAAAACTAAAACCTGCAGACACTCGGCCCTCCTGTCATGTCCTGGATGCGGGCCCCTAGCCATCTCTGTGCTTTGGGGCTCCCATTCAGGGCATGGCACATGGAGAGGCCTCTAGCCATCTCCATGCCATTGTGGGCTCCCCAGTCAGAGCAGCTGCATTCAGTTGACTCTGATTGGGGAGCCTACTTAGGTTTTCACCACACCCGGTGTGGTTTACTGTTTGTGTTTGTCACGACATCACGGTTTGTCTTCATTTAATTCGATGTTCAGTGTATACGCTACATGTTATTTGTATTTTGTTTTGTTAGTTCTGCCTTTTCTTTACGTTTACAGTTGCGTATAGTTTGTACCTGTTTATTGGATTAAATCACCTTTACTTTTGAAAGAAATGTCTGCGTATGGTTCCACCCCACAACAAAACCGTGACACCTCCATGGAACCGGTTTGAGACCCCTGGTTTAGGCTGTCTAACCATAGGCACACCTATTGTAATAAATAAAATATCAGCAATAACTAAAACAAATCTATATTCCATTTATATAGCAAGACAAACTTGCCACAAAAAAGCTACAGCAATTGGTTAACATTCGTCATCTTTATTTGTGTCCCACCATTTCAAGTTAAAGTATTAATTTGAGAAGATATTTACAATCAAAACAGCCAACACAAAAGAACATTGGAATGTCAATAAATACAAAAATACATTGAAACAACTTAAGATACAAAAAAAGAAATTCAAACAGGCTTGTTTTCTTAAAAATGAAAAAATAAACTCATGTTTATGGGAATTAATTTTAACTGAATAATTGTGGTCAAGGGATTCTGGAAAGAGTATTAGGTCAAACTGGGATCTTGCAAGCTCGTGAACATTAAATCGTTCTGACTTTACTTACAACATTTAGTGCCCAGGCTAACAGGTCTAGTCACTAACTAAGCAGCGGAGGTCAATATGTCTAGTCCACCTCCTCCATCCTGGATGAGTCCTCATCTCCCTCCAGCAGAGGCATGTCCTCCACAGCAACTGAGGTTGGTTCTTCAGGTGTCAGGTCATCCTCGTCAATACCTGTACAGGGGAATACAGGAGAGTCCTATCAGTTACTGAAACAGATAGATCATTTAAATGTGGACAATTTAACACAAAACAATCCCAGTATATTCTAAGTATATTTTAAGACCATTAGGAGCCTTTCTGACCATAACAGACAAGACACAGAGTGGAGAGATTGATTGAGTATTGACAGTCAACATTTTTACTGTCCAAGGAAAACCCAACTCACCCAGTCCTAGCTTTATCATCCTGTAGATGCGGTTGGAGTGTGTTTGAGGTTCATCCAATGTGAACCCGGAGGAAAGCAGAGCTGTCTCAAACAGCAGAATGACCAGGTCCTTCACTGACTTGTCGTTCTTATCAGCCTCCGCCTTCTGCCTCAGGGTCTCCACAATGGGGTGGTCCGGGTTGATCTCCAGGTGCTTCTTGGCAGCCATGTAGCCCATGGTGGAGTTGTCCCTCAGGGCCTGGGCCTTCATGATCCTCTCCATGTTGGCCGTCCAGCCATAGGTGCTGGTCACAATGCAGCAGGGGGAAGAGACCAGGCGGTTGGACACTGTCACCTGTAGATTGGAGATGATCAGAGTCAGACAGTTGTATGGTCAGTGAACCTGTAAATATTGGCAAACACTAATGACAGTGACATGCTGCCTCCACACATTTGCGTTTAACATTAGCACTCTGATTTTAGCAGGACCTCACCTTTTCTACTTTCTTCTCCAGGATGTCCTTCATGATCTTGCAGAGGCTCTCAAATTTAGACTTCTGCTCTTCCTGCTTCTTTTTCATATCCTCATCCTCCGGCAGCTCCAGCCCCTCCTTGGTAACTGACACCAGGTTTTTGCCATCAAACTCTTTCAACTGCTGGACACAGTATTCATCGATGGGCTCAATCATGTAGATGACTTCCAGGCCGGCCTTGCGGAGGCGCTCAACAAATGCAGAGTTGGCCACCTGATCTTTGGTCTCGCCTGAAACATGCAGTAGGTATAAAAACCAATTAAAAAAACAAAAACAAATGTTTACCATATACCACCTTATGAACAGAAAGTGTCTTACCAGTAATGTAGTAGATGTGTTTCTGGGTGTCCTTCATGCGTGTCACATAGTCTTTGAGGGACACCATCTCATCCCCGGAGGCTGAGGTATAGTAACGCAGCATTTCTGACAGCTTCTTGCGGTTCTGTGAGTCTTCATGGATCCCCAGCTGGGACAGAATACAGAAAAGCATGTTCTTGATGCATTACTCAACTTTCATTTTGAAGAAAGTTCTGGAAATATGAAACCAAGAAGGGGTTGCAATGCTGCGAGCAAGACAGAAGATGGCAGTATAGAACTTCAAACAACCAGAACCTAAGCAGCTTATCTCAGGTTTATAGGCAAAAAGATGGCGAGGGGATCAGGCATGTGTCACCCAGTAAAAGGTTAACAAATATTCAACAGCTCTACTTTGTGGTGACAAGTCATCACAAGTCATCACATCATCCATGATTGTCAACCAAATATTGTACAAAGTAATGAGTGAACTGTTGCATCCTACCATCAGCTCAGATTAACCCTGAAGGTAATGTTACATAACAATTGCTGACGGGTAGTGAACTTTTACAAAATGGCTGCAGATTAGCTAATTAATATGATCAATTGTTACTACGATTTATACAGTATTGTTAAACACTATAGTTAATTAATGTGTATCAAACTAACCTTGATGTTCTTAGAGAACTGCTCATAGTACTTCTTGTAGTTCTCTTTGTCCTCTGCAAGCTCGGTGAAAAGCTCTATACACTTCTTGACAAGGTTCTTGCGGATGACCTTTAGGATCTTGCTCTGCTGCAGCATTTCTCTGGAGATGTTAAGGGGGAGATCCTCAGAGTCCACTACACCTCTGATGAAGTCTGGAAAAGAGAACAGACCACTGGTCAGACATCCTCAATGAGAACATACCAGTGGAAATCATTGACCAGCCCTACTTTTATCTACTTCAGTTTCATCAGGACTTACTGAGATACTCAGGGATGAGATCGTCACAGTTGTCCATTATAAAGACCCGCCTGACATACAGCTTGATGTTGTTCTTCTTCTTCTTGTTCTCGAAAAGGTCAAAAGGTGCCCGGCGAGGCACAAACAACAGAGCGCGAAACTCTAACTGGCCCTCCACTGAGAAGTGCTATGGAAGGAGACAAACAAGAGGTTCACAAATACGTTCTGAAACTGTAGCACACAGTAATGCATCGGACGAACACCGGTGCGGTCTATAACTTTGGAAAACTGAGGGTGTGGAAAAACTCTGGATGGTGTGGGAACTTATTATGTTGACCATGAGAATATTCTCACCTTGACAGCCAGGTGTTCTTCCCAGTCATTGGTCAGACTCTTGTAGAATTCTCCATACTCCTCGTTAGTGATGTCATCCGGGTTCCGGGTCCACAGGGGCTTGGTCTTGTTCAGCTCCTCTTGGTCAATATACTTCTCCTTGATCTTCTTCTTCTTCTTTTTGTCCCCGCATGTGTCGTCATGGTGATCCTCATCATCCGAGCCTACATCCTCAATCTCTGGTTTGTCATCCTCTCCCTGCTCTTCTTCCCCACCTTTTTTCCCCTTCTCCTTCTCCTCCTCCTCCTCATCTTCATCGTCACTCACTTCCTTGTCACGCTCCTTCTCTACCTGAGGAGACAGGATCACTCGACTGTCACTGGAGTCTTTCCAGAGTTGATGTAACTGATGAGTGGATGGTTGACAGAAATACCTTTTGTACTTACAAAGAGTGTGATGGGGTATCCAATGAATTGAGAGTGTTTCTTCACAATCTCTTTGATCCGTTTCTCCTCACAGTACTCCGTCTGGTCCTCCTTCAGGTGCAGGATCACCTTGGTGCCACGACCAATGGACTCAGCTATAGGAGACAGAACAGGCAGTTTAGTTGCCGTTTCAAATACCGACCAGGAAAACAGCATTCTGTGTGGTTGTACTAGGCCTACACATCTCAGTTAACACCAATTCCCGTGACAACATGTAGCTTGTATATATGTATAGCTTGCAACTAATCTGACTTACATGACGTGTCAACTTTGACAGTGAATGATCCGCCTGCAGACGATTCCCAGATGTACTGCTCATCATCATTGTGCTTGGTGATGACAGTCACCCTTTCAGCCACCAGGTAGGCAGAGTAGAAACCCACACCAAACTGCCCAATCATGGAGATGTCTGCTCCAGCTTGCAGGGCCTCCATGAAAGCCTTGGTGCCTGACTTAGCGATGGTTCCCAAGTTGTTGATTAGGTCAGCTTTTGTCATGCCAATGCCAGTGTCCACCAGGGTCATAGTTCGCTCCGCCTTATTGGGAATTACTTCGATCTTTAATTCCTTTCCAGTATCTAGCTTAGTTGGGTCTGTGAGACTCTCATACCGGATTTTGTCCAGGGCCTGTTTGATTAAAGATAACATTTTCTAAAAATGTATTCTGCATGCTATATCAATAATGTCACAACAATGAATAACAATGTAATAAAATGAGTGGTGTAATAAAATGTAACTGTTGTTATGTCTGCAAGTATTTTTTCAGGAAAACTACAGGTAGTTGTTGTGCCTGAAGTACTCACATCTGAGGAGTTTGAGATTAGCTCCCTAAGGAAGATCTCTTTATTGGAGTAGAAGGTGTTGATGATCAGGGACATCAACTGGGCAATCTCAGCCTGGAAGGCAAAGGTCTCGGCCTCCTCCTCCATTGGGGTATCGTGGGCTTCCGGCATCTGTTGAGACAAGATATACACACTGAGCATGAACATCTGCAACACGCTGAACATAGACATACTTAAGTTTACTAAGAGGGCTGACCAACTTGAATCGGTATCACTGATTCATCTTAATATATCTTTGACATGCAACAAAATAAATATGCATATAACCACACCCATTATTTTTTTAAATACAGTGGTAAGTATTTTTTTATTGTGGTAGATGCGAGGCTATGTAGCTATGCAAAAATTGTCAGTTCTAAAAACGCATTGTTGTTTTCTCTGCCTGATACGGCCTTACTGCTCCGAACTGAAATGAAGCAGTCTTTCTGGAAAGAAATATTATGAAAAAAGTTTTTAAAAAAGAAGTCCACGATTTTGTTAATCAATAAATTGTGGTGTTCATGACACTTTAATTATTATATTAATGTATTTCAATGGCAGGGGTTCAATGTTAGGGCCAAAAATGTTGTTCACTAGCAATGGATACGCCACTGGATGTCAGTGTAGTTTTGTAGCACCAATTGTGCTTTATAATGCAATTATGTGAAGTGATTAAACTACCACTTTTACAAATATTGCTTACAACTCCAGCACCTAAGCATACTGTAGTGTATCAGCATGTAACAGCACATATGTTTGTCAGCACACGTGGTTTGGGAGGTACAGACAAAACATGTGAAACAACTTCAAAAAGCTGAAACTGGCATTTTTCAGACTATGTAGGGGCCTTAGCTTCCTTCCTGTACCGGCATATAGGAGCAATAAAGTTGAATTGGGTAAATCACACAGATGGCTGAAAATTCCATCCTCTGTTCAACACTGCTGCATTCATTACTGCAATTCACTTGGTACAAACCAACCCCAGAGACCCTAAATGTTTTTGCCATGTGGTGAGTTTATTGCATTTATATATTAGACTTATTTTAGAGAGGATGTAGACCAGCAAATAAATTAATACATTTTAAATATTAAGGCAGCACTAGCACTAGCACTCTAGAGTAAAATGTAAATGGGATATAATATTCTGCATTCCGTATTTATGGTAGAAAACAGGCTAAGCAAGAACCTGACATGATGATTCACTTACAACACAGGTTTAAAGGGACGGATATTGATTTAAGCCATACATTTCCGAGTAACCTCGCTAAGCACTGCATGTGTCTTGGACTATACTGGCCAAACTTACTCCACCTACCGGATCGCGAGGGTAACATCATGATTCTAGAATTTACCAGCACCATCCATCATCAGTTTCCATCTTTCAGGGATTCAACCCAAATGTTTAAAATACAGGGTTTGCTATACTTCTAGGCAGCCTACGGGCAAGGTATGATAAGCAGTCCATGCTTTTATAGCAATCAGTTTCCCTGGTAGTGTTTCCAAAAGCATTTGGCACAATTAATCTCATGTAGGATTAGTGGAACACATGCTATTCAAGTCAGGGACCGATATAATCATTTTTTGCGCAGCATTTTCAATTAATCCATACTTCACTTTTGAGCTATTTAACTCATAATGAAATATGGATTATTAGAACATCAATAGTTAACTTTCCATTGACATAGCCAACGGTGACCCATTCCATGACTTGAATGAGATTTGCGAAACGAAAGCTAACACCTTAGCATTTGGAAAAAGCAGCAAAGGAAATAAACCATATGAATAGTCGTCACACCTTGTTCAGACTGCTTGCAATGTAAGGCAATGTCTTTATTTGTTTATGTAATCCATATATACTGCTTGCCACCAAGTAGCCTACAGTACCACAAACAGTTTTGGGTGAATCCTAATATAAATCCTATTTTAACCAATTCGTAGGGGGTACAGTAATATCGTATCGCTTGTACTGCACATTTAGGATTATAGGAGCATGTGTGACCAAAAACAAAACTAAGATGTATTGCAGGCCATCTTAATTTATAAATGCCTCATCAATAAAACGCAATGCAACGTTAAGGAAATTAGAAAAAGTACAGTTTAATGGCTACCGAATTTAGTTTAGGGTAATTATTATTATGGTAAATTATTTAGATGTATTTTAAATATATTGAATTATTTGAGCAATTACTGTCACTTGAAGATACTCGTTGGTATATAAGTATTAATTTTATGTCCTACCTCGCAGTAGAATAGTCTCTGTAATCTTCTTCAGAAGTTGAACTTCGACCATAAACGCAATCTAGAGAGCTAAGCGAATAGAAGGCGAAAGAGTAACAGGCAAGTTTTTATACCCGCTGAGACTGTTCGAGAAATCCTCAGCTTCCAGAACCGTCTGGAATCTTCCTCTTCTACTGTGTGTAGTACGATGCTGAGTGGAGCGATTGAATGTCAATCAGTCAGTATGGTTTATATGTTCACGCCCCTCTTTTACTAAATGTATGTGGTAGAGGCGGTTTTATAGTGTTGGGGATTGGGATGTCAATTAGGTACCTGCCAAATTGCACATGAAAACGAGTACTGTGGTTTTAATCTAGAATGATCTGAGACGTTACAGTGAGTGACGTGATTGGGTGACTTCGAAAGAATGAAGATACAAACCATTATAGGTCCGTATCAGGCCTATTGTTGAATTATAAAAAACATATATTCCACAATATTTAATAAAGAGAAGGAATCAATCAGGAAATTATCATTTCTAAATACATTTTTACTATAAAGTTTGTCAGTTTTCATAGAAAATAGCTCACAGAAATACAAAAAGACACAAGTCAAATCCCTGTTGACTTGATGTTACATAGCCTATATTTTTTTAAGTACAATTGAATAGAGCAAAAGCAGCAGTTGCTGTATACATAGGATTATGGCAATAATTAATATATGATAAATTATAGTTTTTTTATCACCACTCAACAGTACATGTTGTCATGTAAAATATAAAGTGTTTTAGGACAAAAAAGTTAAAGGGGCAAAATAATGTACTTCTGTTACATTTTTAGTCAACTTCCTCCATTCTTGATGTGTCATCATCTCCTTCCAAGACAGGCATGTCCTCTTCACTTGGCTGGAGAATGTCCTCCACTGCTGAGTCGTCATCATCAATGCCTGTAAAGGAAAATAAATATGAGACATTAGGAAAACACATTCTGTTTGCAAAACTCTACTGAATATTGCATTAGGTTTTAAACCTAATCAACAAAGAGAGTAAATATTGCAATAAGGTAGTTGCTTACCAAGGCCAAGTTTGATCATCCTGTAAATGCGATTTGCGTGGGTCTGAGGGTCATCCAGTGTGAATCCAGAAGACATTAGAGCAGTCTCAAACAACAAGATGACCAGGTCCTTCACGGCTTTGTCATTTTTGTCAGCCTCTGCTTTCTCTCTCAGGGTCTCAACAATAGGGTGGTTTGGGTTGATCTCCAGGTGCTTCTTGGCAGTCATGTAGCCCATTGTCGAGTTGTCTCTGAGTGCTTGAGATTTCATGATCCTCTCCATGTTGGCCGTCCAGCCGTAAGTGCTGGTCACAATACAGCAAGGGGAAGAGACCAGGCGATTGGACACTGTCACCTGTCAATTGAAAACAGATAATTAGTATTACTGCGAATATAGCACTCTGTTTTACATAGTAGAAGAGACATAAAAAAGTTGTATTTGTACCTTCTCTATCTTTTTGTCAAGAATGTCCTTCATGATCTTGCAGAGGTTCTCAAATTTAGTCTTCAGTTCTTCCTGCTTCTTCTTCTCATCTTCATCCTCCGGCAGCTCAAGACCCTCCTTGGTCACAGACACCAGATTTTTTCCATCATACTCTTTCAGCTGCTGAACGCAGTACTCATCAATGGGCTCAATCATGTAGATAACTTCCAGGCCGGCCTTGCGTAGACGTTCCACAAAGGAAGAGTTGGCGACTTGTTCCTTGGTCTCACCTGGGAGAAGATACATCATTATTAACAGATTACTGTGGTTTTATAATTTTTCGACATGACATGTATTTACCATCTGAAAAAAATGGAGATGGAAAATAAAAGGCAGCTCACCAGTGATATAGTAGATGTGTTTCTGAGTGTCCTTCATGCGAGAAACATAGTCCTGTAGCGAGACCATTTCATCAGCAGAGTTGGAGGTGTAATAGCGCAGCAGGTCTGACAGCTTTTTGCGGTTCTGTGAGTCTTCATGGATCCCCAGCTAAAAGACACCAAGGGGTGAAGATGTCAATGATGACGGTCCTTTAACATTAGAAAAAGCAGTTCTGGAAGAATATCTGCACAGACTTGAAAAAGCCATTTAAAAGAAACGAAGGCCTTACCTTGATGTTCTTGGAGAACTGTTCGTAGAACTTCTTATAGTTGTCCTTGTCTTCTGACAGTTCAACAAAAAGCTCCATACACTTCTTGACAAGATTTTTGCGGATGACCTTGAGGATCTTGCTTTGCTGTAGCATTTCTCTGGAGATGTTAAGGGGGAGATCCTCAGAGTCTACCACACCCTTGATGAAGTCTGTAAATAAAGACAAGTACAATTAGTTGCACATCTTTTGTCTGTATTGCATAATGTTCTAGTGACTTGCTGAGGAGATAATCACGAAAGGGTAAATGATTAAGGTACAGAACTCACTGAGATACTCTGGCATCAGCTCATCACAGTTGTCCATGATAAAGACCCTGCGTACATACAGCTTAATGTTGTTCTTCTTCTTCTTGTTCTCAAACAGGTCAAATGAGGCTCTCCTGGGCACAAATAGCAGAGCACGGAACTCCAGCTGTCCTTCCACTGAAAAGTGCTTTGAGTATGAAGACATAAATGTTAACTCAAACAGTCACACTATGCTAATATGTTTTCATTGAGAGAAACCCGTAAAGGTTGATCATTGATGTTTTGCTTTGCTGTCATAGAGTCTCACCTTGATTGCCAGGTGGTCCTCCCAGTCATTGGTCAGACTCTTGTAGAATTCTCCGTACTCCTCGTTGGTGATGTCATCTGGATTACGGGTCCAGATAGGCTTAGTCTTGTTCAGCTCCTCCTCATCAATGTACTTCTCCTTGACCTTCTTCTTCCTCTTGTTTTTGGAGTCCTTAGTGTCCTCATCTTCATCAGAGCCGACATCCTCGATCTTGGGCTTGTCTTTGTCCTCAGCCCCAGCATCTTTATCAGCCTCCTCATCCTTTTCTCCCTCCTCAAGATCCACCTCCTTCTCTCTAGCCTTCTCCACCTTAACAATAGGTTTTTGTTATGTTTAGATACACTATTATAAACATAATGCTTTTCTTGTCCCCATTATGCATTGTTAGAAACAAACAAACAATAGGTCACTTTTAGAACTTACAAAGAGTGTGATCGGGTAGCCAATGAACTGTGAGTGCTTCTTCACAACCTCCTTCACACGTTTCTCCTCACAATATTCTGTTTGGTCCTCCTTAAGGTGCAGGGTCACCGTGGTTCCACGACCAATGGACTCACCTTAAGAGCACATATCAGGACAAATCAGACTTAGTCATTGGATCTAGGCCTACCTTTAGAATAACGTTATTTGTAGAGTCAACCGATCCAGAAAGTGATTCAAAGGTTAAAGGAAAAAATGTATGAATGTTATTGAAAAGGCTTACCACTGTCAACTTTGACAGTGAAAGAGCCACCAGCTGCAGACTCCCAGATGTATTGCTCATCATCATTGTGCTTGGTGATGACAGTCACCCTTTCAGCCACCAGGTAGGCAGAGTAGAAACCAACACCAAATTGCCCAATCATGGAGATGTCTGCTCCAGCTTGCAGGGCCTCCATGAAAGCCTTGGTGCCTGACTTGGCGATGGTTCCCAAGTTGTTGATTAGGTCAGCTTTTGTCATGCCAATGCCGGTGTCAACCAAAGTTAGGGTGCGATTGCGCAGGTCAGGGCGGATTTCAATCTTCAGGTCCTTACAGGAATCCAATTTGCTAGGGTCTGTCAAACTCTCATATCTTATTTTGTCCAAAGCCTGTCGTAAAATAAAATCAGTTACAAGACTCTCATAGTTGATACTGTGATACAACTTAACCAATTAGCTGTTTACTTGAGATATACAGTAACTGATTTGCTATTCTGCCTCACACTGCAGTGGTTTGTTACTAAGATGTATGTTACTACAATGGACAATTCAGCATTTGGCATGATCTACTCACATCTGAGGAGTTTGAGATGAGCTCCCTAAGGAAGATTTCTTTGTTGGAGTAGAAGGTGTTGATGATCAGGGACATCAACTGGGCAATCTCAGCCTGGAAAGCAAAGGTCTCCACATCCTCCTCCATGGTTTTACCGGCTTTCTCTGGCATCTTTAAACAAAATGGAAGCCTCATGATGATTGATGCCTCAATGCTTGTATATTGATATCATGGATATCATACGGATCCTAAGATTGTGTACATTTATTAAGGCTATTGAAAAGCACAGATGATACATTTTGTAATGTATTGTAATCGTTTTTACTCTTTTCTCAGATATTTTTAATGTAAGACACCAGTGTATTCAGACCACATGGCAATGAGTGATAGATTTAGAAATGCTGAGGAAGAGAGGCAGCTGTTACAACCCTTCATCAGAGGCTCCTGTTGCACAGACCCAAATGTCAATCAAGGCCGCCTGTATTTGAAAAGAGGGTGGAGTTTCCCCAAATCTTTAACACTCCTTTGCCAACAGCTGCAATGGTGCTAAGGGATTCACTTTTTTAAATGAAGGTTAAATAATAAGACATTAGGCATGAATAGAAACATTTTGATTGTGTTATCTTTTCAAACATTTCGACTGTTAACATAATAAATGGGGGTTTGTATGTTGTTCACTTTTAGCTAAAAAAATATAATTGCTTTTCAAAGCTTTGATTGTCTGGAAGCACCGGTGTATTATAGTCATGAATGTAAAATATATAAGTAAAAGAAAAATCAACGTTTTGGTTCAACAATGGATCAGTACAGTTTGATTATCATAAAACTACCTTTCCAGTTAAATTAATAAATGAATCAATACATGTTTAAAAACTGTACTATTTTAAGATAATTCAGATATAACAATGGAATACTTTTAAAACTTGATATAGATGACTGTAATTGTTTCTTTCTGCTGGCTGTCAGCCTTCTCTCCTGCTACCATGTATTTTTCTCCATCTAACCAGGGTCATATTCAAAGCCATGTGCTGCTCGCCTACCAAGCTTTAAAAAATGTCTCTAACTGATTCCAGGGAAACTGAAGTTAAAAGAGATTTAAATAAATATTAGCTATTGACCTTCCTTTGTACCCCTGCGTTGCAAGTAGCAATTAATTTAGCTTGCCTTTCAACTATGTCCAACACCCTCTTACCTCAAAAAGGAAAAAAACTGAATGCTTCTGTTCTTCACTTCTTGTTTGCTGATCGCTGTAGATTGATTCGCTGAAAGGCTGTGCTGTTCCTCCGCAGATTAATGTTTTTTCAACTGCTCGTTTTCACTGGTCTTTATCCTCTATGATTCACGTGTATGCCTTCTTGCTTGCTGTATCTGAGGACTTGTGGGCCTACTGCAGCCTTTTTATATAAGGGCCAGCTTTCTCGAAGCTCTCATTCAGAAGCTTCCAGAAAGAATGCCCAGTCCCACTACAGTACCAAGTAAGTAAGGGGGGGTGCTTAAGAAAGTACCAGTAGGGTGGGGGTGATAGGGAGAGCTAGGTGGGGTGGGGGGGTCTGTCACCATAAAATGTATGTGTCCTTATAGGGGAGCACAGTCACAAGGGGTGCCTGTCACTCAGGGGCCAGAGGCTCCCTGATAGCCTGTGAGATGTCTGTCACACCAGAACCTATGAAACACCCCCATGGCTTTTCGGCAACGTCACAGCTGTGCGCAACTTTTCACACCACCTGCTTCCACGGAAGCATCAGAAAAGACAGACGCAAGGCAGAAGGACTCTAAAAAGATAACAGCCTTTTTTTGGCCTTTGAGATTGGGCAAGATTAGCTGTTGTTCTAGGCTACAGCAACTAGTCTATGGTCATAGTTTCATATCTATACACATATAGTGCCTGAGTTTATCGCAGCAAGAGGACAGTTTAATGTCTTATGGTGACATTCGTGATTACCAAAATGTTGATTTTGTGTGAGAAAATAATGCAACATGAGAACGCGTGGCACATGTGGATTAATATATTACAACATGAGTGAAGAACAATGTAACTGTTGTCTTTGTAGAAGTAATAATTGTAAAACAAATCATACAACGTCGGATTATAGAAATAAACTAGTATTCCCTAGCATGATTGCAGCGCTAAACCGATGAGCTGGCCAGAGGATGGCGATATTCGCAAAAGGAGATTCAATGTATGTAGTTTTTTTTTTTTTAAGTTAGTGTATCTCTCATGCTGGCTGGAAACATCCAGGAAAGATCCATTTAGTTTTGACCCTGGTCAGGGTGTGTGGAATATGCTGGACGGGACAAATAATGAACAATAAGGAATACATGAATTCTGACAACTCTTGATGATTGTGTTCGATGAATCTAGAACCCAATTTGAACGACCATAGACGTGACTAAGTTAGACGGGTTGTTTTAAGTAATTTTCAATGCAGATAGTGATCAAACAAATGTAAATATACAATTTCGATTCAATGTAAAAGAGGCGAAATTAAAGGGTTGCTTTTTCTGAACGAATTAGAAATTATCGAGCCGTCTGTTTAAGATATCGAAGTTCCATAATGAATAAGTAACTTTTGACCTCATTCCCCATGCAAATTATACATCCATGCATTCCCCAGAAATGTTTTGCTAAGACATGTCATTTGTTGAGCGTATGGAATAACGTTGGCTTTTTGAAATCCCTCACTCCCTCAATCTCTTGTTAACCCGGAGCGTCTCTTCGTTGAAGGTTAGCGCATGGGTTCTGGAATCAACTGCGTTGCGCATGCTCTGTAGGTAAGATCCGGGTTTTGGACAGGATGAACGCCAATTTCCAAGATGGCGGCGGAGGGAGGAGGGAAGGAGATGAACGAAATTAAAACTCAATTCACCACTCGGGAAGGTGTCTATAAACTCCTCACTCACTCCGAATATAGCCGCCCTAACAGGGTGCCTTTTAATTCACAAGGCTCGAATCCAGTGAAAGTTTCCTTCGTAAATGTGAACGATCAATCGGGCAACGGCGATAGAATATGTTTCAATGTGGGCCGGGAACTGTACTTTTATATCTACAAAGGCGTAAGAAAGGTAAACAGTACTCTACGATGACAAAGTCTGTATTATTACAATGTTAAACTGAGTATTCAAACACATTGCAATGTGCTGTCCAGTTTGGTGGTTTCATTGACGTGCGTAGATAGCCAGGCTAGGCCACTTGGCTATGGTGGCTATGTAGATAGCATCGCCACAGTTTGTTTGTGGACACCTTGTGTTTTGGATATGTGCTGGTATGTGCATGTCACTTAACTAGCTATCTAGCCCGCTAGTTAACTACTGCATTTTAAGTGAAGAGTCAATCGTTTCCAGTGGTGGATTGTATACTCATAGGCACTGTTTTTGTGTGATGTCTCTACTCGTCGTGAATATTCACGCTTTAACCTTGGAGTGTGAGCGAAGGCTCGTGCCTGTTTTGACATGTTGATTGACATATTTTGCAATTGCAGAGTATGCTAAATGCGACACATTTTGTCGTTGACACATTTTGTATTTTTAAAGTTTAGAATGTGTTACAGTTATCGATATTTAGGTGTCTTTGCAATCTCTGAATACTTAAGGCAACTACTACACTAAGCTAGTTGCCGTGTGGTTGTTTTATACCTGAGGCCTTTCAGACCGTTTCTTTTGGGTTGTGAAAGGGTTTTTTACTGAAACTGAACAGTGTGGGGTTGATGATCTCATGCAAGTGATGTCTGGTTTTGACGGTGGTGGTGATGCAATTTTTGGATGATATCACTGAATCAATCAGCTCTAGGTGAAGGTATGTAGTGACGACAATGATCATGTGTCCTATTCCTTCTGTTGTGACATTGTCGCTTCTCTAAACATGTCAACTTCTCTAAAACCTAAAATATGTATGTATATATATAACACAATTAATTTTAGAAGACCAAATTAGACTCACAATTAATTTGAGCCTATTTAAACAGAGAAGTTCATCTCTAAAGACCTGCTATGCACTTAAACCTCGTTATGATTGTTGGTGATGCGACAGGGTTAGGGTCTCTTAGAAAATAGAAATATTTTTGGTGAGACTTGGCAGTGTTTCTGCTGATCCCCATAAACACTAGTGCCTTTAAAGTTTGCAACTAATACAAGTTTTGCTGACTGTTTAACAATGTAGATAACATGCCTTGTACAAGAACACTTAACAGGCCCAGTTAAACACTTAAAAGGAG
Source organism: Novumbra hubbsi (assembly GCA_016801125.1). NCBI lineage: Eukaryota > Metazoa > Chordata > Actinopteri > Esociformes > Umbridae > Novumbra > Novumbra hubbsi. The sequence continues at coordinate 72,741 of JACXGK010000730.1, forward strand.
TTTCTGGAGTGGTGCCTGAGACAGTTTTTCAGTACTAAAATACAAAATAGACGTATCTTATTTTCCATAATAATTTCTTCAGTGAATTCAAAGTGGGAAGATGTACCATGCAGGATGGTGGGCCTCAATCGAGGGAGAATGAGTGCACAGATCACAGAAATTGTTACAGTTCTAACACCGTTGTCTTCTCACTTGCAAACCCCTGGGGGGCCTAGAGTCGTCTTCAATGTGCCTCTGAAAATGTTTTGTGATGTAAATAAGCCATAACACAGTTTTTTCTTTTCTTCCCATGACTGGATTCTGGCCTCTATAGCCTTGCCTTTAGGCACGGAAGCAGACCAAAGGAATTAACTGTGAAAACAGGATCAACAAGTTAAACCGATATCTTTGCTTTTTTGATGAACAAGCAAAAACATATTTATGGTTGCTTGTCCAAGTAAGACAGCTTACCAATTGACCCTTTGGAACCTCAGCTATAGGGCACTGAGCTCCTGCCTGGTTTGAAAACCAGGCTGAGGTGGCAGCCTACTCATTGGGCTGGTTTTGAGGGTACGATTAGGATTCTTTGGGATTCAGTTGAGAAAAGCAGAAGTAGGGTCAACCCCATTTAGTGAATTAGCTTTTGGTTGACCACACATTATATAGTAGGGTATTTATATATACCCGTGTTAATAGATTTAATATTTGAATTATGTTAGTCTATCACTCTGGGACAGTCAATTGTTGTGCATCTTTATCAGTCATGCACATATTGTTTTCTTGAGTCATTCATTATCCATCATCAAGGGCGTATTGCACATTGTTGATTTAGCCTAATTTACAGGACCAAACACTGAAAAGTCTAGACCAACAGCACTTCGCAAATCACTTGAGTTAGGACTTTAATGTCTCTGAGATGTGGGCTGGACACCAATCATTTAACGGTCTTGTTGGTTTTCAATGAATTTCACATGACTTAACATTTCACATGAGTTAACTTCATAAGCGCATTCTGGTCACATGATTATGCCATTAGTCTTTCCACGCTTGTCCGAAAGTGTCCTGTCCTCAATGTGACCTCACCCTGATTTGGGCAGCTATGTATGCAGTGCGACTTTTTGTTTGACACAGTGCGTTCTAGAACTTTCCAAATTTTCTCACACATTCATCTCGAGGTGACAGAAAATGTTTACTTGTATTACCACAACTGTCATCCGACATACTTTGCAGATAGTTGTTTTCAGTTGGTGTTCGAACTGTTTGACTCAATAACATTTTTTAACTTTCGAAGGAACTTCCTTTCTAACTAATTTATTGTTTTTTTGGGGAACCGAGCTTGGTCCTCCATGTACACTTTTTTTATCACCCATTCCTCTTTACTTACTGAAAGGAAAGACAAAGGAAATTCCAACTTTTGTTATCATTTGCATGTGTCTCTTTGCCATGATAGTCATCACTAGCCAACATTTTGGCCACTACTTAGCATTTTACGTTGATGTCAACATTCTATTGCGGTACATATGGCGTGGCCAGATCCACCCTGTGGCACATTTTTCTTCATGTATACCGATTTTTTTGCCCACACCGCTCACCTCTAATTCTTTGCATATCAAAGTGTGTAAAAGATGCCCATTTTATTGATGCTGGCCCTGCTCTGGCTGATCTGTCAACAGTCTCCTGAAATAGCCTCGTAATCTCCCAACTGCCTCTGATGATCCTAAACAGGCAGGCTCCTAGAGTATCGTCTCTTTTTTATTTCCTATTGAAACTTTGCGGGTCGGACCTTTTCCCTGTTCGTTTGCAATGAAATGTTTGCTTTAATCATAATGAAATTGCTTGGGGAGGGGGCTTTCGTTAAGCGGCAGTGTCTATAAACCTTGTTCTCTTGGATGCTTTAATGCCATACAGCTGTTCATTTGCTGACGTTACAAATGACCCACCTTCTGCTGTTGCTTATACATTGTCCCTGTGGTTAGAGTCAGGTTGTCCATTCTGGCCTCCTGTTGGAAGACATTGTAAAGTCATCTATAGATAACAAGGTTATTTAGCTTTGGGGGGGACTTCAGATTGTTCAAAACATGTAAACTTTGTAACCAAATGAATGTGCGCAATGAACCTGTTTTGTCTCTGAAATGCATCGCTACATGGCCATTGGGTGGTTTAAGTGGCTGCATGTAGAACACGCGTACCGGTGCATGCGTGAGTTACAATCTTGCCCACAGCCAGCACACCTTCTCCACCTACCCTTTCTCACTGTCTGATCTAATACAAATCATATCAAGAACACAAAGACATGGTTTCACTAAAAAGTCCCAAGAGCTGGAACTAACCATTTACTAAAATGCCACCCAGCTTCTCGGTATTGTGGCCCCAGCTATTTGACAATTAGAATCATATTGCGGTACTCCCCTCAGTGTGCATGCACCATGCTTGTGGTTGTTATCAGCTAAACTGTCCTCCCTCGCTGGTTCTCTCTCGCCTCATCTGCTTTTCTCCCTAAACGCCGGCCCCGGCTGGCATTCGGCCAGTCACCAAGGCGGCAACGTTACCAACGTGTTATTTCTCTGGCCTATTCACATGGAATTTGTAGACATCACATCGCTCTAATGCCCTTAAAATTAGTCAGTCTTGGGTTTGTTATTGTACCTGTTGGAGATGAGTATTGATGTTTGGGAAACCGATATGTGTTTGTGTGGGTTGTTGAAGATTGGATGATAGATTGTCCTTAGTGTTAATGGAAGTGGTGATGTTGAGGTCACTGCAGACAGAAGCTCAATACTTGAATGCCTTGAATGCAGTTGTGGTAACTAATGGGCCTATATTGTTGCTGTAGTGTGTCTTGTTAGATGTGTTATAGACTAGGGAGGGGAACTTTTTATATTTCAATATCCAAAGGATGTTCAGTAAGCACGTGTGTGAGTAAGCCTATACAGTTTTGCAAGACTCATAGATTGGCATATTTTAACACTGAATTGTTTTTGTCAATAATTAGACAGTAGGTGAGAAGTCTACAAAGTGCACTGGACAGGCACTGAAGGAGGCTGTTTCCTAATAGGATCTTGTTTGCTAGTTTCGGCCCATCTTTGTGTGGTTTTGCCTAATTGGCATTACTAGCAACGTTTTCTGTGCTATCGTGGTTAAAACACTGCCTCCCCAACCACAATTAACATGAAACAACCGACGATGCATATTGGTTTCCAAAGCTACTCCTTCTATACTTGCAAACGTTTAATTGACTGCTTTTATTCTGTGCACATCATAAACACTATTAAAGTTAGGATTCTTTTTGCTATTATTTGTATATATGTTAAAACTCTTTGAAAACTACAATGACCTGAAATGCACCTCCCCGTTGTAGTGTCCTGGCAAAATCATAGAGGACTGTTAGACAATGGGTGAGTCTTAAGTCTGCCTGTGTGTCCTTGGTTGTCTTTCCAGGCAGCTGATCTGAGCAAGCCCATAGACAAGAGGATATACAAAGGAACGCAGCCCACCTGTCACGACTTCAACCCCCTCACAGCCACAGCGGAGAGTGTCTCCCTGCTGGTGGGCTTCTCGGCCGGCCAGGTGCAGCTCATTGACCCCATCAAGAAGGAGACCAGCAAGCTGTTTAACGAGGAGGTGGGTTAAGTGGTTTGCGTCCGCCACCCTTGCTAACAGTTCCTGGGGCAAATGTCAACTTCCATGGAAATCTTTTGAAATCTATATATCTATTTTTAAACTTGTTTAATTCCGGTCTCAAACCCAAGTTGTTTGCTTGTAATTAGAGCACATAACCACTGTGTTATAATTGTTTTATTGGTCCATTTCAAACTAATGTCAGACAGTGTCAAATGATTAGTTTTTCCGTGACCAACTTCTCTCTCTGTTCCTCTCTCAGAGATTGATAGACAAGTCCCGTGTGACCTGTGTGAAGTGGGTTCCTGGGTCCGAGAGCCTCTTCCTGGTGGCCCACTCCACCGGCAGCTTGTACCTGTACAACGTGGAGCACACCTGTGGCACCACGCCGCCCCACTACCAGCTCCTCAAACAGGGTGACGGCTACTCCGTGCACACCTGCAAGAGCAAGTCTGCCCGCAACCCGCTCCTGCGCTGGACGGTAGGCGAGGGGGCGCTCAACGAGTTTGCCTTCTCACCCGACGGGAAGTTCCTGGCGTGCGCCAGCCAGGACGGCTTCCTGCGCGTGTTCGGCTTTGACGCGGCTGATCTGCACGGCACCATGAAGAGCTACTTCGGCGGGCTGCTCTGCGTTTGCTGGAGCCCGGACGGACGCTACATCGTGGCCGGCGGCGAGGACGACCTGGTGACGGTGTGGTCCTTCTCGGACTGCCGGGTGATCGCCCGGGGCCACGGACACAAGTCGTGGGTCAGCGTGGTGGCGTTTGACCACTGCACGACCAGCGTGGAGGACAGCGACCCGCCCGCGGAGTTCAGCGGGAGCGACGAGGAGTTCCACGAGCAGATCCACTTCGCGGGGGGGCGGGACCGCGCCAACAGCTCCCAGTCGCGCCTCTCCAAGAGGAACTCGACGGACGGACGGCCGGTCAGCGTGACCTATCGCTTCGGCTCGGTGGGCCAGGACACCCAGCTGTGTCTGTGGGACCTGACCGAGGACATCCTTTTTCCTCACCTGCCCCTGTCCCGCACCAGGACTCACACTAACGTCATGAGTGCCACCAGCCCCCCAGCTGCTGGGACGGCCACTACTACTAACTGTACTTCTGCTACTGCTGCTTCTCCTACGACCACAACTAACACAAATACTACTACTTCAGCTGCCGCGAATGCTAACCCGTTCGGCACCAACGGCAACAACACGGTGAGCAGTAGTAGTGGTAGCGGTGGCACCCCGGCCAACTCTCTCCCCGCTCCCCTGCCGCGCTCCAACAGCCTGCCGCACTCCACCGGCCCCACGGGGGGCAGCACCACGCCCAACAGCCACACGGGGGGCGGCGGGGGCAAAGGGGGCAGCATCATCGACAGCGCCTTCATCGCCACGGGCGTCAGCAAGTTCGCCACGCTGTCGCTTCACGACACACGGAAGGAGCGCCACGAGAAGGACCACAAGCGCAACCACAGCATGGGCCACATCAGCAGCAAGAGCAGCGACCGACTCAACCAGCTGAGCTCTGCGGCGCGGACAGCCAAGGCGGACGCCGCCAAGACTCTGGGCACGCTGCTGTGCCCCCGCATGGAGGAGGTTCCTCTGCTGGAGCCGCTGGTGTGCAAGAAGATTGCTCACGAAAGACTCACTGTGTTAATCTTCTTGGAGGACTGTCTGGTCACAGCCTGCCAGGAGGGCTTTATTTGCACATGGGCAAGGCCCGGGAAAGTGGTGAGTCTCGGTTAAACGTCCATCTCCTGTAGCTCCTGCACCCAGAAAGGTCCATTAAAGCGGCGAGTTTTTTTGATAAAATCATAGCCCCTAGGCGATCCCTTTGGTTTGAGATCCTGCACTGGCATTAGATACTGCTCATAGACCTATAAGAATGTGGATTGACTTGTGAGTTTGCCACACTGCCTTTTGCCCATTCCTCTACATGGTGGAATCAATCCAGGGTCTCAATTGCCGTTTAGTGAAGTCTGAATGGAACTGGACAACCAACCGTTTTACAAATGGTTTTCAAATTGAAAATGGTTTGTCTTTGATATTCCCTTTTTCTCTAATGCATCTTTCTCCTCCTCTGCAGGGCTTACTGTCATCTCAGAATGCGGCCAACTCTCCTAGTGGGACGGTAGTATAGCCCTGGTGCTGCTAAACCAAACCAAGCTAGACCGACGGGAAAGGGTGACCTGGCCACATCTTGCCACAGCCCTTAAAAGTTTCTCTCGTCATAAAAACACCTCGCTTTTAGTTCTGTTTATCTTCATATAGAACAATGGCTAGTGTGGTCCATTTGAGGGTAGATGGAGAGACCTATAGTCTGAAAATGGTTTAAATGTCAAGAACGCTTGACTCGTCCAGGAAGACCTGAACTGTTTTTCAGGAAAGTGACGCTGGCCGTGCTGTTTAGTTTGTTTCCCCTCACTTACACCTCGGTCCAAAAACAACCCCTTTAAGAGCTTGAGGTTGTTTTCACAGTGGCTTTGCCTCTTCCAACAACACCCCCTAGCCATACTACCCCTCTAGACACTTCATGTAGATCTTTGTGTAGATCATGTAGATGAAAGACTTGGACAGGTTTAATCAGTATGGTTTTAACCTATTTCCACTCTCCAGTCTTCTTGGATCTAGCATAGGGGTTAGGAGCTAGATGTTGTTTTGGGACAGGTGCTACCTAGTCCCTCGTCCCTGACTGACAGTGCAGTTTGATCTAATGCTCACAGCAAAGGGAGACGGAGCAATTTGCTTCCTTGAACTACAAGAAAAAGAAGAAAAAAACATTTTTAAATTTAAATTAGAGTATCACAGCTTGAGTATTGCACTGATTATTTTCTTGTTTTCCGTAATTTTTTTATTCATAATTCCAATGGGACAAAACCAAGATGTTTTAAGACAGCCTTTGGATGCACTTGGGTTGTGGCGAGGCATCTCTGTCTGAAAGCTGGACGCTGCAATCATAGTTTTTTTTAAAGACGAAAAAAAGAGAATTGTTTGCACTTAATAGTTTGTTAAATAGAGAATGGCTTTACAATTATGGAGTGTGCAAGGACTCCCCAGACAAGGTTGTTAAAAATATAAATAGAATTAAAAACCTTTGTATCTATTGAACATTTATTTTAATATTGTTTCAGATTAAAAATGGGCTCTGTATTATATGTAAATATTGTACTTTCATGATTTATGGGTGAAATTATCATTATTACACTAGTTGGAAGTTCTTTATTTCAGAATAGTGTTATTTCTAATGCAGAAAAATATATACATAATAATATTAAAAACAAATCTTGAATATGCAGGTTAATGTTTTTTTTCTTTCTTTTTTTGTTGTACATAAAGAGAATTCAGGTGTATTTTTCTTAATGAAACATTTGGTATAGGAGATGTCTCTATGGAATCCTTTTACTCTAATAGGTAGTTCTAAAACCGAGCTTGTCTCTGCAGACCCCTCTATGTATACAGGTAAGGCCAGTCATCGTCCCAAACCCATCCCTAGCCTCTATGCAGCTGAATACCACCAAGAGGATGTACACCGCTTAAAAGAATTAAGGGAACACTTAAATCACACATTGGGCCTTGAAAGAAATATACTTAAGATCAAAAGTTTTACTGTACGTTGTGTATTGGATGCAAATAAAATGACATTATCAATGGAAACCAAAATCACCAACAGATTGAGGGCTGGATTCAAACTTGCATAAAACAAATCATGATAAACAATTGAAATCACAGACTGTTTTAACTTGTGTGAATTTCTTCATGGCAACTCATAATGTGAATACACTCTGGACAAATTCTGGGCCTTTTCTTGATGAGACTGGGGAGGTTGTTCTGGGGGATTTCCTCCCAGACCTGTATCAGGGCATCAGTGAGCTTATGGACAGTCTGGTGCTAGTTGGAGGTGTTGGGTGCACTGATCTATAACGCCTTCGTCATCCAGGAACTGCCCAATGGACCTGCGTAGGGTCTGACTATGGGTCTGAGGATTTCATCCAGGTACCTAACAGCAGTCAGTTGGTTAGCTTGTTGATGTCTGTGTGACCCTCCAAGGATATGCCTCCCCAGACCATCACTGACAAACTGGTCATGCTGGATGAAGTTGCAGGCTGCATAATGTTCATCATGGAGTCTCCAGACTCTCATGTCTGTCACATGGGCCCATCAGTAATGAGAACTGGGTGCCAATGGCAGACTCTGGGGAATGCCAATTGTGCTGCTGAGCTGTGAGCACAGCTTCCACTAGAGGACGTCGAAACCTCATGCCACCCTAATGGCACACCAGTAGCCTGCTGTTGGTCATTTTGTAGGGCTCTTGCAGTGTTCCTCCTTGCACGAAGGAGTAGATACCGGTCCATGCCCTTGTACGGCCCTTTCCAGCTCTTCTCGTTTTACTGCCGTCTCCTGGTATCTCCTTCATGCTCTTGAGGCTGTTCGGTCAAATCTTCTTACAACAACACGTATAAATGTGCCATCCTGGAGGAGATGGACTGCCTGTGCAACCTGAATGGACTGCAGGTACTGCTTCATGCTACCAGTAGTGAACAGGACACTAGCGAATCAAGAGAAGAATCAGTCAGGAAGGATGAGGGGAAAGCAAGTGTCTGTGGCCAGCACCTGCAAAACCATTCCCTTTTTGGGGGTTGTCTTGCTGTTGCCTCTACAGTGTGCACCTGTTGTTGCTTTCATTTGCACCAAAACTGGTGACATTGATTCACAATTGCTTGTGCTTCCTAACTTGACAGATTGATTTCCCTGAAGTTTAATTTAATTGGTGTTATATTGTGATGATTACATGTTCCCTTAATGTTTTTGAGCAGTTTAGATAATGGCAGTGTAGAAATGTTGATTTGAGACATAATCTTCAACATACACCCAATCATCTTCTTTCTTCACAAATGCACAGGGCTGCTAGAGGTTGTTTTGGGACTAGCTTGTAGGCTAAGGTAGGAACTGTCTAATTCAGCCATCACTCAGAGCTCAGGTAAACCAGGGATGACTTAATACAGATATTGTTCTTTCACCCATTATTGGCACTAGAACATGAAACATCTTTGTGAATTCAGTTACCTAGTATACAACCGATATGACTAAACTAGTGTTACAGCTGTGTGTGTGGAATATGGCCAGTACGGGAGTAATGTCAACAGGACTAATTTCAAACGTGTGAACCAGACAACTGACACTGTGTAAATGACTTCTTGATGGTGTGAGTACTGGGGCCTGTTCAGGGGAGGTTGGAGCATTACAAATTGATCACATAGGAATGTATTGTCTGAACAAGACAATACGTATTTAATGGGTGAGTTTTCCGAAAGCTTCATAGCAGTTATACCACCATTGCCTATGGTGGGTTTGTATGACGGTTATTTTTTGTTGCTTGAGGAAGCCTCTGGGAAACTCCCTCTTAAATGTTTCAAGTCCCTGAACCCACCCGAGGGGAATCACCCAGGTAGGCAGACTGATGATACTCCATGGTGTAATAGGAGTGCTTTTCCCCTCCATGTCACACCTATTAAAAAAAGCTTTGACAGACCTTGTCGTCTCCGACCTTCAGTTTTTACTAGTAGGCCTACGAGCTAAATGTATAAAGGGACAGTCAGTCAGGTGTTTTCTCCATACATGAATTTAACTAAATTGGGGCGTAGTGAGGCTGCACCACTGCATGTCTTACATACTGAGTGTGCAAATGAAACTAGCATGGAGTGACTGAAAAGAAGTGTGAGGATTAACACAAGCAGGTGAATGGAAAACCTAGTGGCTGGTTGGGTGCCATGCAAGACAGTTTTTGAATTTCTGGTTTCTGTTCCGTTATAGAACTTTAGCAATGGCTAAAATCTTTTCTTCCACTTCTGTTTTCTAAGCAGTCACGCTAATTGTCTTAACCTGCGTTAATTCTCCTAAACTGCTACTCTAATTTTCCTAATATGCTTAACTGGCTTAGTTGAAATGCTAAAAGGAGGTTTCCCTACACTCATTAATGTTGAACGGTCTTGATTGACCACTAATCTGACCAATTCGCTGCTAGGTTTCCATACACCCACCTGTGTAGGTCCTCCCAGTTGTTCCGTGACGCCCACTTTCAGACACACCTGTCTCAAATTAGACCTAGCAGTATGTCGTAATGAAATAGTTTTGGGGAAACTGAACATAATGTTTCTGACCAATTGTCTAGTAATGTTTTGGCACTAAAAGTGTGAACATATTACTCAGCCTTAACATGATGGGTCTGGGAGTAGTGAAGCTGCCATTGTTTGGGTCTCTTTTGGCAACTCCACAGATCCTGCCCAGGTGATGCAAGGTGTAGCTGTTGATGCAAGGTCCAAGATCTTGCGAAGGGCCTCTGCTCTTAAAGGACAAGATGACATTGCTTATAGTCTGTCAGTATAGGGTAGAAGACACTTGTCTGTACAGAGATGGAAATAAACACAAACATAATATACACAATTAATATACCATATACCAGCATAAAAAATACAACGTGCAAATAAGTTATCTATGCTGAACCTCGTTATTTTCCCTACCTACAAACTTTTCCAATAGAAGCAGAAAAGAAAGGGCAACAATGACTGAAGTATCAGTAGGGAGTCTGTATTTTTGTTTCATCCACATCCACCTCTTGGCCACATCTGGAGCTGGGAGACAGAGGTACACAGGATATGTTGGAGGCTGTTGAAGTATTAATAGTTGTGTACAGTCAAGCTACATGTTATCGCAGTGATAGATTAGCTTATCAGTGCCACGCATGGTTGTGTCTGTGGCCAACTGCCTCCTGCCATGTTTGGTCCCCAACTGTCTCCTGCCATGCCAGGTCCCCAACTGTCTCCTGCCATGCTTGGTCCCCAACTGTCTCCTGCCATGCTTGGTCCCCAACTGTCCTGCCATGCTTGGTCCCCAACTGTCTCCTGCCATGCTAGGTCCCCAACTGTCTCCTGCCATGCTTGGTCCCCAACTGTCTCCTGCCATGCTTGGTCCCCAACTGTCTCCTGCCATGCTTGGTCCCCAACTGTCTCCTGCCATGCTAGGTCCCCAACTGTCTCCTGCCATGCTTGGTCCCCAACTGTCTCCTGCCATGCTAGATCCCCAACTGTCTCCTGCCATGCTCATATACAAAGAGAGACACAATGAGTTGCACATGTTGTGTTGTTTTTTTTACTTTATTTGAATAGTCTATAAACTTAACTATTTTTAAAACAAATTTCCTTTAATTTCAAGGGATTTCTTAATTCCCAATGGCCAGAATATAAAACACTAACCGCTCCCACTTCAAAAGCTCAATTGCATGCATACCACATAACTCAAGCTTTATAAGAAAATATGAAAGCTGTACTACAGAAAACTCTGTGCTACACATGTTTTACAATATTATCAACATGGTAAAACGTGTAGTCTTGTCTTATTTAAACATTAAAGCTACAGACATTACACTGTCTTGGTCCAGATCAGGGAGAGTTGTGAGAAACAAGGGTCATTCCTCCAGGACCTGGTGATCAATACCAGAGACTTCTATACAAAGAATAAAACAACAGACATAAGATCACGTCTCTCAATTTACTCTGAAAAAGACTGTAATGATGGAATTGTTCATTCCGATTAAGACAGACAAGATGGTTACGTAGGTCAACAGACTATATATACAGCAGGTCTTTGTATGTATGGATTACTTGGGTTGTTATCAACATCTGGTGACAAATTCATGACAATGGCACCTTTGGAAATATATTTACAGAGAAAAATGGTGACGTGTTCAATACTGATTTCGTTTGCTGTATATAGGTTATATTTCAATTAATATATCTGAAGCTTAAAAAATAAGAAAACAATTAGTTTGATGCTCAAATTGGTCAATCCATAATGTGTAGGTCTGTCCACTTCTAGTCCTTTTAGATCTGTGAACACTGAAGGTGTTGGGGGGAGTAGCTAGGAAGTAGGACCCTAAATGGAACTAGACCAATGTCTGATTCTCACCTGCTTGTGGATTTAGAGGCTTTGATGAGTGGCTTCTCATTGTGTTAATAGTTATTATGGCAGCCATGATGGTCAGTGTCACAAACAACATGATGCGACTGATGAACTCTGCATGACTGTTACCTGGACAATGAGACAGACAGCACGTGATGCAATAATACGTAATTGTGATTGCTTTATTGGTTATGACATTGGTAAAGATGTTGCAAAATATCCACTAGATGGTGCTAAATCCATCAGCCAATCCCTCTACAACTTCGTCTTCGCCAGATGGACCTGTGGTACTTTGCATCAGACAAGCTGAAATTCAACAGGAAGAAAAACATGCGAACAGCACTACAGAAAAAAATAATAACACAGAAGCTAGTTGCATGAACAAATGCAAGCTCTGTGTAAACAGTCTGAAGCAATACTGCTTTAAATTTAGGGTACACTATACTGTAATATTTTCGAAAGAGTTGAATGGGTATATTCACCTCTACTCTCATCTCGGTCTCTTAAATGAAATTAAAGCTCACAACAAACTTTTTTGACCTTCAATGCTTCCCATCCATCCCAGTTCTGCCATAGTATTTTGCTTATCTGGGTCTATCTTGTTAGCATCTCATTTATTGTTAGAAAAAAAAAGGCATTGTTTTGTAAAGAATTACCATAGTTGTGCTGTACTCTAGGTGTAATAAAATCCATTAAATTAGGTTTGTCTGTTTTGCTGCATGACAAGGCTCCACTGATGGCCAGGTATGGTGGTGGTGATACTACAGTGCTGAAAGGATAATATCTATGTAAGTTCAGATGTATGTCAATACAGTTGCTTCACTGGGATGCATAACAAATGCCCCTCGAAGATTAAAGTGTTAGAATTGACACTGACTACAGGTGACAGATCGGTAACATTAAGATGCCCTCTGCTGACATTAGTCTGCTCTGCGTGGATAAGGCTAGTAAATAGACTCCAGATAATACAGATGTCTTGCTATGATAATAATAAGCAGAATTCCCACTCCAACAACAGGTATGAACTGCACCACAGAAAAGAAAGAAATGCAGAGTTGTAGTTGCATCTAGAAATGCATTCTCTGTGTACTGATCAATGTAATACACCTGACTTTGGCCCAATCTGCAGTACAAATTATACAACACAACAAACTATGCCACTGAAAATTTAAATTACTACAAGGATGGTCCTGCAGTTAGAGGTCTACCTCCTGAATAGTAAATGAGAAAAACAGATTGAACCCTTTTTATTTGTGAATAAGGGTAAACAGCCTCCCATAACAAAGTGAGTAATGATAATATCTGTTTTTATGAACATTCATGGGATCAGGTAACTGGTAAGTATAAAGGAACTATAGAATTTTGAACTGTCCAGATAAATCTGCATCCCTGAGTAACTTAATGCTGCATGTAAAGCTTTCTCAACTGCAATCCTCTGTATCTAATTGAACCTTTAGAGACGTCAACTCTGGACCTCAAAGTTCCACAGATTGTTTCAGTGCAACCCTCTAAACGAGGTCTTATTTAAACCAGGCCACTCCTTCGTTGCCCAGGCGTTGTGTTTTGGATCATTGTCATGCTGAAAGACTCAGCCACGTTTCATCTTCAATGCCCTAGCTGATGGAAGGAGGTTTTCACTCAAAATCTCACGATACATGGCCCCATTCATTCTGTCCTTTACACAGATCAGTCGTTCTGGTCGCTTTGCAGAGAAACAGCCCCAAAGCATGATGTTTCCACCCCCATGCTTCACAGTAGGTATGGTGTTCTTTGGATGCAACTCAGCATTCTTTGCTCACCGTTCTTGTGATCATTTTGACCCCACGGGGTGAGATCTTGCATGGAGCCCCAGATCGAGGGAGATTATCAGTGGTCTTGTATGTCTTCCATTTCCTTATAATTGCTCCCACAGTTGATTTCTTCACACCAAGCTGCTTACCTATTGCAGATTCAGTCTTCCCAGCCTGGTGCAGGTCTACAATTTTGTTTCTGGTGTCCTTTGACAGCTCTTTGATCTTGGCCATAGTGGAGTTTGGAGTGTGACTGTTTGAGGTTGTGGACAGGTGTCTTTTATACTGATAACAAGTTCAAACAGGTGCCATTAATACAGGTAACGAGTGGAGGACAGAGGAGCCACTTAAAGTTACAGGTCTGTGAGAGCCAGAAATCTTGCTTGTTTGTATGTGACCAAATACTTATTTTCCACCATAATTTGCAAATAAATTCATAACACATCCTACAATGTGATTTTCTGATTTTTTTCCCCTCATTTTGTCTGTCATATTTGAAGTGTACCTGTGATGAAAATTACAGGCCACTCTCATCTTTTTCACTGGGAGAACTTGCACTATTGGTGGCTGACTAATTACTTTTTTGCCCCACTGTATACACTGCTCAAAATAACCCTAAATCACACATCGAGTCTTGATGAAATATTTAAAATATAAAAATCTTTACTGTGCATTGTGTATTTTGTTGAGAACAAAATAAAATAACAAGAATCAATGGAAACCAAATTCACCAAACTATTTAGGCCTGGATTCAAACTCACACAAAATTCGAAGCAAAAAATTTAAGTCAAATGCTGTTCCAACTTGCGTGAATTTCATAAAGACAAGTCATTTTGTAAGACTCTTGGTTGTGCTCCTCCTGTTCCTTCTCGCACAAAGAAGTAGATACATGTCCTGCTGCTGGGTTGATGCCCTTCTACTGCCCTGTCCAGCTCTCTGTCTAATGGCCTATCTCCTCGTATCTCCTCCATGCTCTTGAGACCATACTAGGAGACACAGCAAACCTTCTTGCAATGGCACGTATAGATGTGTCATCCTAGATGATGAGCAAAGGGCTGCAGGTGCCACCTCATGCTACATGTTTTTAGGGGTTGTCTTGCTGTTGCCTCTCCAGTGAAACTGTTGTCACTTTAATTTGCACCAAAGCAGGTGACCTTGATATGCAATTGCTGATGATTCCTAACTGGACAGATTTATATCCCTGATGTTTAACAGACTTGGTGTTATCCAGTGATAATTCCGTGTTCCCTAATTTTTTTGGAGCAGTGTATATCCAGATGGCACATGGAAGCTGTACTATATCTTTAAAAATCGTTCAATGATTACCTGTGACCATGAAGTTGAAATCAACAGAGATCTTCTTCCTTCCATCTATATTCATCTGACAAGTCCACTTCCTGTTGTTGTCCTCTTTCTGGAGTGTCACAGTCAGACTGATGATACATTTAGACGATTCTGTGATCTGGTGTCTGAAGTCATTCTTCACCTGTTTACCTGCATCATCCAACCAAAGTAGACTAACAGGTTCTGTAATGCAACTGGAACATATACCCGGTCCATCAATTGTGCACAGAATGCACCTTAATGTTATTGGTTTATCAGGCTTAATATCTGTTATTGGTGGGGAGGAAGAGTCTGAAAGAGAAAACATACATAGAGGAAATTATTTAGTATATTCAATCAATCAAGTTTATTTATATAGCACAATTCATACATAAAAGCAATTCAATGTGCTTTACAGGACATGATTAGGTTTGATAAAACCAGACATGGATCAATTTAACAGATGTACAGAATGTACAGAATAAAATAAAAAGAAATAGAGATAAAAGGTTAAAGAAAAATTGAGGATTTAAAAAAAGTAATACAGATGTCTTGCTGTGATAATAACAAGCAGAAATCCCACTCAAACAGCAGGTATGAATTTCACCACAGAAAAGTAAGAAATGCAGAGTTGTAGAAATATATTCTCTGTGTACTGATCAATGTAATACACCTGAGTATATAGAGATTGAAGAGAAGCGGTCTGAAAACTGATCCCTGGGGAATTCCGCTTGTCATCGCCACCCTATCAGATTTGTGATTGCCAATAGTGACTAAGTAACTTCGACCTTCCAAATAAGACCTAAACCAATTGAGGACTGTCCCGGACAGTCCTACTAAACTTTCCAGCCTGACGACAAGAGTTCTGTGGTCTACAGTATCAAATGCAGCACTGAGATCTAATAGAACAAAGACTGTTATTTTATCTATATCTTTATTCAGCCGTATATTATACAGAACTTTAATCAGAGCCGTTTCAGTACTGTGGAGAGGTCGGAAGCCTGACTGAAATTTGTCTAGGAGACCATTTGAGTTCACAAAGTTGCTGAGTTGATTGAAGACAACCTTCTCAATGATATTGGCTATGTAAGGGAGATTTGAAATAGGTCTATAGTTGTTTAGTTTAGATGCATCCAGTTTTCTCTTTTTTAGTAGAGGTTTAATGGCAGCTGTTTTTAGGGATTTTGGAAAAAATCCTGATTTCAAGGAGCTTTTAATTATTTGCTGTAGGTTCATTATTATAGAGTTAAGAATAGTTTAAAAAAAGTCAGATGGCAGGGTGTCGAGACAACATGTGGACGCTTTAAGATGACAAACTGTTTCCTCTAGGGTTTTGTGATCAATTGTATTAAATACCGACATAATAACAGAGTTATGTCCTGGTGGTTTTAGTGATGGTACAGTGTCATTGTTTGACTCTGTTGTTCTGATGCCTGCTCTAATACTTTTAATTAACGTGGTGGTCAGACTGAATATGACTACAAACACACGACACGATGTGCAGTTACATATAAGCTCCCATTTTTGTTTTTTTATGTTTTTATGTTTTGAAATGTTCTATTTTTTAAGTTCTGTGTGTTTATACAATATATGTAAACATGTGTACACAGGGCACAGCCGTAAAAGAGATTTGTTTGCTCTGTTAAAAATAAAAGTTAAAAAACAGTAATACTCACTGGTTAGAACAGACAGATGAACAACGTCATCCCTTCCATGTTGTGGTCCATCCTCTCTAAGGTATTGTCTACAGGTGTAGATTCCAGCATCCTCAGCTCTAACATCACTAACATGTAGAGAACAGTCAGACCCCACTTTCAGTTTGCCTGCTCTCGCTGAGGTTGTTTTGATCTTCCCATATGAAACCTCTTCAATGTAATTTAATCCATTTCTGTGATAGATCCACATAGTTGAAGAGCAGTCTGGATAAACCACATCGTTACATGACAGGTTTACATTTTCTCCCACTCTGGTGTACAGAGAACGAACGTCTCCAATGACACCTGACAAAAATGATATCAAATTCAAAAAAAGTATAATACACATAGTGTACAGTTATTTTACTGCTACACTGCTGTATGAAGACTGATAAACTAATGAGGCAGTAACATTATTATTTTTTTTCATGTTATGATCTTTGTACAAGTATGATTGTTTCTCAATTGTCTCACCGGTTAGCAGATAAAATATGCTCACAAGCAGTCTGACCAAACAATAATGTTCCTCAGCCATAGTCCTCTTTACTCTGTCAAGGTTTTCAACACTATTCATTTCAGTATCATCTCTACTTCCTATTACAGAATCACTTCCTCAAAATGTTCACATGATTTTCTCTAGTAAACAAACATGACCACGTGTTCTGGAGACCTCTGCCAGGTCATGGTCTAAGTCTAGGGTCCTAGAGGTTGCTTAATGACAGTGCACACCAATGAATCCAATGATCATAAACATATTAAGACAAAATCACAAAGTAGCTGCATCACTACACATTTTCGTACAAGTCAGCAAGGCCTCCAATTGGTGATACATTCTCATAAAGGCATCTTCACACATCTTCTAGTAGAGAGAAACACGTGACCACTTTGAGGATGTGATGCTATAGGGTCAACTAGAAATGGGACCATTAAATAGTAAACCCACATCACTATTTTCAAGTGTCAGATGTTATGTCCCTGATAAGCAGAGCAGTTCACCTTAAATGTGTCCTGTCGCACCACTACAGCTGTGGCCAAAAGTTTTGCGAACTTTTTGTCAGATGTTAATATGGCATACTGAAGTATAATTACAAGCATTTCATAAGTGTCAAAGGCTATTATTGACAATTACATTAAGTACACGCAAAGAGTCAATACTTGCATTGTTGACATTCCTTCTTCAAGACCTCTGTAATTTACACCGGCATGCTAGAACAAAAAGACTTCTAAAAAGTCTTCCAAGAATCTGAGGAATACTGAGCACTGTTGACAATAGCTTGGGTATGGTCATACAGAATAATATGTTCCGCTCAAGTATGACAATAAAAAGCTATTCCGATTATAGGTTAAAACAAATATTTATGGATCTATTCGATTACAGAATCGGACTTTTGCTCTTGGGGGTTTTTGACATGAGGCTGATACATGGGGGCGTTCACAACACACAAGTAAATACATGTAAAAGGAATAATTAGCCTGTTTCAGTGCTTTTTAAAAACAGATTTTTTTTTTTTATTCCAGCAGCAGCTTGTTCTGTATTGAGTGTCTGGGAGGACAGCTGGCTATTTACTTTGATCTGTGTTTAGCTGAGAGTGAGACACTTCCCTTCTGATTTTGATGACATTTGCTCAAAACAGGATATTTTTTCATCTGTAGGAGTCCTCATATTTCTACATTCTCATGAGGTATGGCTGTTATCTTTTTTGAAAAGCTGCTGAAATGTAATTAACTTATCGCAAACGCAACCTCGTATTAGATTTAACCCAGAAACTCAAGTTATGATAATGGGATTAGTCTGTAACTTAATTATGGAGTAAGGCTGTAGGATCACTTATTTACAATGTAAATTAGAAGAACTAAACAATACTGCTGACTAGGTTGTAACAAATGAGGAAAGGTCATTAGAGTTTGTAACGGGGAGAGATTGTGACATTTGGTTGGTGTTTTTTCTTTAAAACAAAGAAAGGTGAGGGGAGGAGGTGATGGAGAAATCAAAATCAGAAGACAAACCCCCTCATTGAGGAGATGGCATTGTCTCCGGGGCAACCTGGTGGAGGTTTGGGAGGAATGGGCGCTGGATGTTTCTTTGGCGACTGCTTCTGCACCCTCCATCTCTTGGCCATCCTGCTCCACCTCCTCCATCTTGTAGCCTTCCCTTGTCGATGTAGGGGAAGAGAGAGACCACCCTTCTAAAGGCTTAACCTTCTCGACCCAGGCCGCTCCGGTTCTTTCCCCCATAGGATTATGTGGCAGGGATTCTCTGGAGAGAGAAGATGCGCTACGTGTCCTTTTCTGTATGGGTTTTATTCACCAATCGGTTGTAATATTGGGGCAGGTATCCCCGATTGGCTGAGCCTAGGTACATTTCGAATGCTCCACGTGGCCTGGGTAAAACGCTAGGATCAATTAAGTGTCTCAACCATTTTACTCTGAGCATTTGAATGTTCCCCTGGCACGCAAATAGATCCAAAGTTATGGATTGTAATGTAATGCTACAGATAACAAAACGGATGCAATGTTTAAACACATGAATGCTCAGTTTTGTAACAGCCAAAATGACATTCCTCACATGTGAAGCCTTGCCCCAATGTCATTGAGACAACTTGCCCCAAACTAACAAGTGTGCAAATGTTGGCTAATTCTCAAGGTTAGCTCAACGTAGGACTGCACCTAAAGTATCAAACGCCACGTAATTGTCTCCTTTACTCAATGCAAAATTTTTGTATTGAACATTCATACCTAACAATGTTTTATTTCATAAAATGTGAATAATCAATTTTTTTACTTCTGAATGTGAAAAACTAGAAACTTGTGCTCACTTTAGATTAGAGAGACCTTGACCACATGTGAACAGGAAGTTGACCATAAAACATGTAGTCACACAAAGTAGCTATTTGGGGTATGTGATAGTGCATACATTGTTGGAGTTATGAACAGTGTGCTATATGTGTAAGGTCCCGCAGGGGAACTGAGTGAGATTAGGGACCCAATAGCACGACCAAGGACTTCTGAGGAATCCGTGAGTTGGTGGAGTGAAATGGCCGTTTATAATGCTTTACTCGTTATACGAGTTAGGCGGAACGGTCATGTAGATAAATCCTAATACTTATAAAAGTGTCTAGGAAAACAAAGAAGGCTTGAAAGCCAAACTCTACAAATAGAGGAGAGGTCTATTAACTTAATACGTAGCCTGGAGTAACACTGGCGTTGTACTTGGTTTGAAT